>PVKS010020375.1:8358-37254 GCA_004027875.1 Aplodontia rufa | reverse complement strand
GCCCAGCTAAACATCTAATCAAGATCATCAAAAGAGAACCTAGAGAATGAGACAAAACCTTTGCCTGCTACACCTCAGACAGAGGGCTAATATCCAGAATGTACAAGGAACTAAAGAAACTAAACTCCAAACTCACAAATAATCCAATCAATAAATGGGCTATGGATCTTAAAAGAAACTTCTCACCAGTGGAAGTCCAGAAAGCCCATAAGTATATGAGAAAATACATCATTAATTATAAGGGAAATGCAAATCAAAACTTCAGTGGGATACCACCTCACTCCTGTTAGAGTGGCAAAAATGAAGAATACAAACAACGATAGATGGGAGGGGCTGTGGGAAAAGAGGAACACTGCTGGTGGGACTGCAAACTGGTTCAGCCACTATGGAAAGCAGTGTGGAGAATCCTTAAAAAATTAAGGATGGAATCACCTTATGACCCAGCTATCCCACTGGGTCTTTTATATCCCACTGGGTATTTTCCCAAAAGAGTTAGAATCAGCATATTATAATGATGTGGCTTCATCAATGTTTATAGCAGCTCAATTTACTATAGGTAGATTATGGAACCAACCCACATGCCCCTCACTCATCGAGTGGATACAAAAACTTTGGTATATATACTCAATGGAATACTACTCGGCCATTAGAATAGACGATATTATGGCCTTTGAAATCAAATGGATGGAGATGGAAAGAATTATGCTAAGTGAAGTATTCCCAATCTCAGAGACTCAAGGGCTGAATGGTTTCTCTCATCTGTGGAAGCTAGAATACATCGGGAAGCAGTATGTTAGACGGCAAAGCTAATAATAACTTCAAATTCTTATGATTCTTTTTGTAATAAGGAGATGACTCCCTAGGATACTTGGAGGCATAGGCTGAGGGACAAGGTGGGGAGAGGGTTTAGGAAAATCACCTAGGAGACTGGAGGAACCGAATATAAGGGAATCATCTCAGAAAGTGATGTCTGACCTCCACGAGATATCCATTTATCTCAGTGGTTTTTCTGAGGGAAACAGCAATGTGGGGAACCCAAGCTGGGCATCCATGACATGGCATTAGTCCTAGATAACTAAGTATATATTCATTTGTTCTGGAATATTTGATAATGTTTCCCCCTCAATTGTAACTCTACATCATCTAATAAAAAAAATCTTAAAAGAAAAAGCAAAACAGTCAAACTGTACAATGTACTATTTGTCACAAGGTCATTAACACAATTCCAAAATATCTGCAAAGTGGAGTGTTTTTAGTAGAAAAAGATGCAAGAAGACCATAGAGAACCACAGTCTTGTCCAAACTGGGGACCCATACACAGTTGCTATTTCTTTTACTCCAGCAATTAAATTTCCACAAGTATTCCAAACTAAGGTTTCACAGACTCTCCAAAAGACATTATCCACAGCCCAGCTATGTAATTCCAGCTGTATTTTATTAAACATACGATATAATGGATAATGTGAAGTGGCGGCGAGGGTTTAGATACCATGCCTTAGCTTTGAGTGGGTGCCTCAGGTCCTTTTTATGCAATAATCCATTTGCCACATTGAAGCTGTGACATAACTCAGTGTTCTTGCCTAGGAGTAGTGTCTCTGCCTCTGGCTGGGGGTGCTATCTCTCCTGACTCTACACTGTTTATATACGTGGTCCATGCCTTCATGTCTTGACTCATTTTGTATCCTTTTCTTGGAATTCCCTTTCCATTTTTTATCATTTCAAAATAAAATTCAAAACATATTTGAGTACATACCCTCTTCCTCGATTACTGAGCATGAGAAGGAATAATGTATTTATTAACAAAGATAGACTGCCAGTTCTCTTAGCTACCAGACTTGACACTATTGTTCAAGAAGCCACAATGATACTGGGTTAAATTCTAGGCAATCTGGGGGGAAACTGAGTTAGTTTGTAATTGTTGACAATACATATTTGAACAAGTACAAGAGTTCAACATCTGTGGAATCAAGCAACCACTGATTGAAAATATTCAGAAAAATGTATTTATAATTGACATGTACAGATGTTTCTGTTGCTATTCTCCATACAATATAGCCTAACAACTCTTTACATAAGTTTTATATAGTATTAGGTATTACAAGTAAGCTAGAGATAATTTAGAGCATATGGGAGGATGTGTATATGTTCTATGAAAATACCTTGACAGTGTATATACAAGACTGGAAAAATCTATGGATTTTATTATTCTTAAGGGTTTTGGAAACAATCCCTGTTGATGCTAAGGGATGACTACATGTAACAACTCGATTCTGGTATTAGAAATGTAAAAAAAAAATGTGGGTTTTTCTTATCTGGCAGAGTTGACACAAATAGTTTTCACCATTGCTACCACATGGTGTTTCTAAAGTAGCAACATTTCAGCTTAGATTCCAAATTTCTACTCTATCACTGGGTCGTAGTCCTTTTGGGTATTCACAAATAATCTTATTGTTCCAGTGCAGTGAACTTAGAACAGTAATGCTAATTTTGTGAGAGCCCTGAAGCTTCCAAGCAATAAGGTGGTTACACAGAGATGGGAGATTGAGGTTTATGTTTTTTCCCTATAGTTTGTAATCTGAGGAGATGGAGTGCAGAGGCAAGAAAAATTACGGTGGAAGTAAAAAAGTGCACTGAGTAAAATCCTGTACTTATTGAAATCATATCAGTGAATTCCCCATAATGAGGAAGGTGTTTTTTCCTGTACCTTGCATTTTCAGTTGAATCAAGAGGCAAAATACCATAAATCAAGCTAGTAACTGTGACTTATTCTCAAAAGGAAGTTTCACATTCTATGATCAAAACAAAATCAATCCAAACTCTGATTTATCTTGCTACACAATAAAGTCAGTATTCAGGACGACAACAGTCATGATAAGATTTTCAAACACAGAAGATTTTATTATATTTATAGCATAATTTCCATAAAGAGATGGAAGAAAAAAATAAATATCATAAATCAGGAAGAATATTTCAATAAAGTTTGAAATTAAAAATTCTTCCTATGGAATAATTATTGAGAAAATCTTTCAGTTATTGTGGCATTTTATGCCACAAACATTTCAATTTTCAATTAATAAAGGAATTTTTATTTCTAAGAACCTGTACTACTGAATACCAAATCAAATATGTATATGTGTATATACATGTACATAGAATATATACATCAAATATATATGTGAATACATATCAAGTATATATAAGTATTGTGTGTATGTATATATATATATATATGTTCATTATACTTATCAAACACCTTAGTGAGTGTGCTCTCTTCTTGGAAATCCATAGTTCATATGCTGTGTTAGCTTTCTATTACTGTAACAAAATACCTGGAAAATAAACTTAAAAAAAAGAAAAGGTTTATTTTGACTCACAGTTCAGGATATTCTAGTCCCTGATTATTTGGCCCCATTTCTTTTGAGTCTTGGCACATGGCCAAGTAAAATTGCTCACTTCATGACCAAGAAGAAGAGGCAAGGGTCTCACAATTCCCTTCAATGGCATGTGCCCCAATGATGTGAAGACCTCATCTCTCAAAGGTTCAATCTCCTCCCAGTGGCACTGCCCTGGAGACCAAGTCTTTAACATATGGGCCTTTGGAGGACACTCAAGAGTCAAGCTGTAGCAGATAGTATGTATCCAGCTCACAGCCCTCGCAGAAAACTTTGGACTTTTCTAGTTGGTTGTGCCAATGACACCAGTTAAAAGAGAATTAGTTGGTTCAGAAAAAAAAGAAAAACTTATTGGCTTTCTGAGTTGATGCAGTAATGAGCAAAACCTAGGACTTGTTTTCTAGTGGTTATGCATTTTGTTATTTGAAAAACCCAGCATGACTCCTCCTACATCAAAGGAAGCCTAATGAGGTTAACTTCCCATCTCCCAAGCCTGTACTTGGTTTCACATTTTTAGTTGAAATTATGTCTTGTAAAACATGTGAAGAAACATTGAGCAATGTTCATACAGAGTGTGAAGATTGGGGATGTGGGTAAATTATCACATCTAGAGACTTGCAGACAAAAAAACACTTCCTAATGCCTATTAAAAAGCAACAACATAGCAATGATTGCAAATAGATGCGGACAGGCGCAAAATACCTTGTACTTTGAACTTTCATTAATGGCAGTGCTTTACCTGTGGATAGATAGTCTTTACTGTCTTTGAAAGGTGTTTGGACACACTGCTCATCCTTTGAGGCAGCAGGGAAGATATTTTACCTCTATTTTATAAATCAAGACTGGGGCTTCAGTGGGTTTTCAAAGAACACAGAGTTTTTGTTTTTTTGTTTTTTTTTTACAACTAAGACAAGGACTCATATTCTACTGAAATCAATTCACTGCGCTGTCCTGGGCACATCAGTATCATTTTCTCCCCTACACTTTGATGGTTTAACATGGATCCATGACCCCTGGAAATTTGGCTCTCTAAAATTTCGTATTTGAAGCAACATGTGCTGATTTCATAGATATTTCCATGCCCTGATGCTGAGAATTCTAGAAGCAAGTTCCCAAGTGAGAATATAAAGAATATTGTGAGTTACTGGAAGTTTGATCATTTGGATTTGAACTAATGCCCAGGTCTTGAACTGTTTCATTCATTAAATAAAATAGGTGGCAGATTTCATAAAAGCAGAATGATGAATTGCAAAATCTATTATCCTGGTGAGATTCCAAAGCCAGCAATCATATAATGGCAATTTTCAAATGGACAAAATTAATTCTTTAGAAAATGAAATCAATACCTTGACAGTAATTTCTCTGGATCTCAAAACACTTGGTTGGATAACTCCACTCATGTGGTATGAACTATGCACAGGGCAATATACATGGGCAATACTACCTAAAGTTTTATCAGCAAATTTGGCAGAATAAATTAGTGTTCACTTAGAGAAGGTAGAGAACAACTTTGGTTTCTGAGAACAACAGAAACACACACATACACACACACACACACACAGACACACACACACATGCACAAACAGACACATGCACACCTTTGAGTTTCTAAGAACACTCCAAAATAAGGATCTGGACTGAATTTTCTCTTCAATGACTTCTTTCATTTAATATGATTATTTATTTAACCCTTGTTTAATAGAATCCACAAGAAATATGTGTGCAGATCAGTTATTTGTGAAGTTAGTCTATCACA
The DNA here is from genome assembly GCA_004027875.1 of Aplodontia rufa. Taxonomy (NCBI): domain Eukaryota; kingdom Metazoa; phylum Chordata; class Mammalia; order Rodentia; family Aplodontiidae; genus Aplodontia; species Aplodontia rufa. Next base: position 32,106 of record PVKS010020375.1, on the reverse strand, counting down.
CGATTTGACAGTTGAAATGTGGAAAAATTAAACTCTCAGGAAATAAGATGGGACCACCCTTGATTTCTGTCTTTTTAAAAGTGAAGCAATTCATTTAAACCAAATGCCAGGAGAATAGCTCAAGTAGCTTGTCTGAAGCCTGAAAAACATATGCAGAAGCACCATTGCTTTTTGAGAAATGCTTTATATTCCATTTCTTGCTTTTACAAATGCTTTACTACTTTCTTAAGGTTTTCTTTTATAGTTTTCAACTTGTTTGTTTTCTGCAATGATACTATGTGTACTGAGGAGTTATAATAATTCTTCTTATTAGAAAAGACTTAAACTCAGAAAAGATAAATATCAGATCCAAGGTCAAAATCTGCTTAAATTCAGGTCTTTGTATTGCAAATTCAGCTCTTATCCCTGTAGAAATCTTTCCCTCCCTCCAAATTAGGTGTTACCATTTCAAGAGGGTGTAATGGTTTAAATTGCCACTGGGACAGCCAATAGCTGCAGAGTAGGAAGTAAGAGAATGTGACAATTCTGACTTCAGCATGAATTATGCATCAAATGGTAAGAAGTGGGTCAATGGGAGAGCCAAAGGCATCATATGTGATGCACCACTCATGGTAATAGCTGACTTCTTGTCTTGGTAGAGACATGCTTGCTTATAAATTATTTCCTTTGGAATTTGGTTCTCAGTGTGACTCACCTCAGGAAGACAGAAGTCTGTGTGATTTCCGCAAGACTCATCTAGGATATTTTGTGTTCCATAATTCTTGCTTAAACCTGGTGAAAGAAGCTCAGTGGTTCTAAGGATGAAGGTGCTGTCTAATCATAGAAATGCAAACTCTCTGGGGACCAGTTTGCTCTCGATCCCTAGGAAATGGTGTTAGGCCAGCAATAGTTCAAGTAAACTTATCTGATGTCATTTGATAAGCAGCCCTAGTTGTAATTCAATACGCTTTTCCTTCAAATATAAATCAGCGCAAGGATATTTCAAATGGGACTGTGCGAGCAAATGTTTGTAAAATGTACTGAATTATATTAACTCTAACGATTCCCTCTATGTGATATTTGTTTACTCAGAGCAAAAGAAGACATTAAGAAAAGAAAAAAATCAATGAGCTGGGGAGATTTGCTTTAGGTTAGAAGATGTTCCTCACTATGGCAGAAACATTTTCAGCCAGAGGTACAGACCAAGATAAAGAAAAAAGTGGTACCTTGCTACTTTTTGTGAAAACAAATGATTAGTCTTCAGACTAAATTTAAGGAGAGAGGGTTTATATTTTATCAACTTGCCAAGATATGCTAAACATATTAAACAAATCCTGTCCTCCTGCTCAAAATGTATGAAATTTCTGTTTCATTTTTAGGGATCTACGTACAGCTGACATTTCTGTTTGAACTGAAAAATTATTTCCTGTAATTTGTTTTCTTCATGCATTTTATTCTGAGGCACGTGTCAGTTTTGCATTGTAAAAGTGGAATGTTCATATCACATGTGGGCCATGTGAAAAATGAAAAAGAAAAGCTGAAGAGTTAATTATGTTTAATATTTGATAACACAAAACAAAGGGCTTCAAGATTATCCTTTAAAGATTGTCTTCAGTGATTGAAATTAAACTCTTTAATATTTTCCACAAATGTGAGAGTTATGTGGTGTTATGGTTTGGATGTGAGGTATTCCCCAAGAGCTCATATATGAGACAATGTAAGATGGTTTAGAGGTGAAATGATTGGATAATGAGAGCCTTAACCCAGTCAGTGAACTACTGTCCTGATAGGGATTAACTGAGTGGTAACTGAAGGCAGACAGGGTATGGTTGCAGATCATTGGGGGTGTGCCTTTAGGGTATCTATTTTGTATCTGATGAGTGGAGTCTCTCTCTGCTTCCTGATCTTGTCCTGAGTCACTTTCCTCCACCATACACTTCTGCCATGATGGTCTGTCTTACCTTGAGTCCCAAGGAACGGAGCCTATTGTCTGTGGACTGAGTCCTCTAAAACTGTGAGCACCCAAATGAACTTTTCCTCCTCTTAAAATGAAATTAGCCAAACGCAGAAACTCAAAGGTCAAATGTTTTATATGTGCAAGCTAAGTAAAATAAAAGGAAGGGGGAAGAAAGGACAGGATTATATAAAGATCCATCAAAAACAAATTAATAGATGAGTCAAAGGAAGCCTAGTAGAGTGGAGGAAAGAAAAAGAAGAGGGGAGGAAGGAAGGGAAGGAAAAAGGGGAGATATGAATAAATTATAGTGTATTTTGCCCTTCTGAGATACTAAATAGTTCTCATGCAATCAATAAAAACTGGAAAATTCAATAAAAAATATAAAGAAAGAAAGATCAGTAGAGGAAAGGGACTAGGGATAAGGGAGGGGGAGGAGGGATGGATGTAAATTGGCCAAATTATATTGCCATATTGTATGCATATATGCATGTATAACAACAAATATCTTCATTATACATAATTATAATGCACCAATAAAATGTGGGAACAAAAGTTAAAGAAAAAATTGTTCTTGTCAGGTCTTTTGGTCACAGCAGTGAAAAAGTTGACTAAAACTTGCAGTTTTTGCAACTGTACTGTTTTGAAATGTGTATCTCAATATGCAATATTATAGATAGTGCTACCAATAGGCTGATTTCTGGAATCCTGACATCTTGCAACTAATTGTACACCAGCTCCTACTGATTTTCTTTAGGGGATGAGTTTTGAATCTGCTCCCTCTCTTCTCAGTGCTATGGTTCAAACTTTCTTTTCCTCCCTGGGAGTGTTTCTATTAACTTACTTCTTTCTGGTTTCAGCATTCCTAAAATCACCTAACTCCAGTACTTCCATCATATTATTGTGAGGTTATATATTTAAGAGGCACTTTCAGTCATGTTGCATCTCAGTCAAAACCTGTATTGGATTCCTCTTGTCTGCAATGAAATTGTAAACTCCTAGAATAATGGAAATATGAACAGGAATTAAGTGTTCCATGCAATTTTGAAGCATTTTGAAAGATGGTTATTTGCCGCTATAATAGGTACATAGTAGTATGCCTTTTTTATTAATTTTTTTTTAGTGGATGACTTGCAATGTTGATAATCTTTTCATGTGTGTATTTGCCATTTATACATTGTATCTTTGGTGAAATATTTATTCAGATCTTTTGGTAATTTTTTTTCTGTTGGTAAGCATTTTGATGGTAGAATAATAAAAGCATTTTCTTTTAAAAAGTCAATTAACAAGCCAAGGATGCCCCTGTCCGATCACCAAAGGTATTCAACATTGATTTGGAAGAACTGGCCAGCACTAGCTACATATAGATCCTGGACATGCGACAGAGACCCAAGGAGAGAAAAGAAGGACAATTCAATAAATAGACTGAGGTAATCAGTTGTGCACTTGGAATGAAAAGATATTTGATTCCTAAAATCAACTCTGAATGGGTGAAAAGTTTTAATTTGGAAGTTTAAACTTTAAGGAGAAAATACCAGAGACAATTTTTATGGCTTTGGGGCAGAGAAATATTTCAGAAGTAAACACAAATCATACTAACCTTCAAACCGAGCAACACCAGAGTTACATTAACGTATAAGTCTCATTCATTCAACCACTGTAAAGAAGAATTTCATTTGACAAAAAATCTGGCGGAAATAGAAATAAAGAAAAAATAAAACCATTTCATTTGTGAATTTGATGTAAAAGTCTGACTAAAATGTTAGAAAATTGAATTAGCAATGTACTAAAAGACAAATGCCCACTATTACTGCTCTTAAGATTTTTTTTTTAAGAAAGAAGGACAGTGAGAGAGAGAGACAGAAAGAATCAATCTTCATCGAGTTTTTCACATGGCCCTTGTTGCTCCGACATTTAGTTGTGTTGCTCCGACATTTAGTTGTGTACGTGAGTGCTGGGGTTTGAACCCGTGTACTTGTACATGCTGGGCAAGTGCTGTACCCACTGAGCCACCGCTCCAGCCTCTGCTCTTAAGACTGTTAATGAAGTACCTGCCAACAGAATTTGGAGAGGTAAAAGAATCTGAGGTACAAAAATTGCAAATGAAGATGAGAGATTATAATTATTTATAGATGATGCTATTGTAGCTCAGGACAACCGGAGTTAATCATCTAAAATCCGATTCGAAATAATGAGGGAAGTTATTAATGTGGCTCTCTAACCCTTTAACATAAAAGTAATAGCTTTCCAGAGCCGAGCCACCACGTGAGATAACATAAAGAACTTATTCCACTTAGGATATCATATGCAAAGATGAAATATTTACTCATAAACTTAACAGCAAATATGCGGCACCTAAGTCATTCTTTAAAAACATTAAGACTTACAAATAAAAGCTTGAATAAATGGGAAGCTGCAGTTTGTCCTTGAATAGGAAGTCTCAATAAAAGATAAATTTCCCTTAAATTAACTTATACCTTTAAGAGAATCACAATAACAAAACTTGTTAAACTTGGATTATTTTTAGAACTTGTTAGGATAGGTCTAAAATCCAATAAAGAAAAATAATAGTGGAAATAGAATTTTTTTATGTTTACTTCCCTTCATTACTTCACTTACCTTTATTTTGGATCAACCTTTTCCTAAAACAAATTCTAAGAGTACTATGATAGAATATCCAATATGTTGTTGTTTTGTAAAAACTAGGCTTTGTTTTAAATTCATGGCAAAATTGAGGGGAAGGCATAGAGATTTCTCCCTGCCTTCCCTGCTCCTCACACCACATGCACAACCTCCTCCATTGCCAGTATCTTCCACCAGGATTGCATGTTTCCTGCAATTGATGAGCCTTCACTGACACATCGATAGCTCCTAGTGTCTGTAGTTTACTTTAGGGTTCTCTCTTGGTGGAGCATTGTCTACTGGTTTGAACAAATGTGTAATGACTATGTTTACCATTATGGCATTACACAGAATAATTTCAGTGCCCTAAATAGTTTCTTGGCTTTGTGTTTCTCTCCCTAGAGGGAGATAGTTGTTTTTTTTTTTTTCTGTTTTTGTTTCGGTGTTGGGAATTGAACCCAGGGGCACTTTAGCACTGAACGGTATCCCCAGTCTCTTTTATTTATTTTGAAGCAGAGTCTCACTAAATTGCTGAGGTTCTACATAAGTTGCTAAGGCTGGACTCTAACTTGTGATCCTCCCACCACAGCCTCACAAGTTTCTGGAATTATAGGTATCTGACACTGTGCCTGTTGGGAAACAGAATTTTAAAGTGGAAAATAAAAGTTATGGAACTATGCCAAGCCTGTCGTTTACAAGAATGTTTTATTATGATAGTTTTTGTACTGGTGTACTAAATAGTCAGACTCATGAAATCACACTGAGGACTATACACGATGGATTCACAATATAATTTAGAATCTGACATAAATAGAATTTAAATCAGTGCCACCAAAGGGAAAAAATATCTGGATTTTAATTTCATTCTTATTCTTAACATGAATTCCAGATTTGTCAACAATTTTAATGTTAAAATTAAACCTGTTTCCGCCCTTCATTCTCTAAGATAGTTGTTTTAAAAATACTGAAATAAATGTATTTTTTACAATAATGGAAGTGGAAAGGTTTTTCTTTCAAAACAAGATGAAACAACTTAAAAGTCATTAAATAATAAAAAATTGTATAAAATTAAACACAATCTTGTTTTAATATTAAGTAGCAACATATAGAAGGGGAGGGGAGAGGTAGTGGGAAAAGGAAAAAGTAAATATTAAGTGAGCAAAATAATATGCAAATTAGCACATAGTTATATCCTTTATATAAAAACTGATATGTGCATTCAAATTTCTTTTTTTTCTGGAAACATACACAATAATCTAGTTCCAGTGATTAAATCTACAGATGGAGAAGAGAGATAGGAGATGGGAAAATTAGTCACTTTTTTAGTATCTTCAGTAGTTGTTAATTTTTAATAATGTTTATTAACACATTACAAACTTCTTAGATGAAACATTTATATTTTGAAAGATATCAAAAACACGAGGGGGGACAATTTGTGCACCTGTTTGAAGGCAGGTTCCATGGGTGCCTTCATGATGATATACTTCCTAAGCTTCTCTGGGTGAGTGCTTCAAATATGAATTGGCTATGGTAAGGGAGCCTCTCTTTTGGTTCAAGCATCTCATTCCTGACTGCTGAACGGTGTCCTGCATCATCCACCTTTGCTCTCTGTGACTTCCTGGCTTTCTGCCTAGATCTTCCCTCTCTGATGAATTCTTGTTTTGGGGTGCCCCTTGTCTTTCTTGCCCATCTGATTATTTCCTGATTTGTTGCTAAGAGCCTTACAGATCTGCTGCTGTGGTTTGAGTATGTCCTCTTCAAAGTTTGTACGCTGGAAATGTGATCCCCAGACTCGTATATTAATGATAGTTAGAGTTAGGGCTTTTGGAAGGTAATTAGGATTAAATGATGTCACAAGTTTAAGTCTCCCCTGAAGGTGTTAGTGGCTTTATATGAAGAGAAAGAGAGATCCTAGCAAGCCTGCTTTCTCTGACCATGTGTTGCCCTCTGCCATGATATGATGCAGCCAGAAGGCCCTCTCCAGAGCACATCCATGTTATGCTCTTGAACTTCTTAACCTGCAGAACCATGAGCTAAATACATTTTTGCTGGGCTTCAACATGCAATGCATTGAGAGTGTTACATCAGAAAGAGGAACTCTTTTGCTGAAACCCGCCTCCTGAGGACCAAAATGGTTCCCCACACCCTACTCAGGGGTCACCTTGAGGTCGTGAGGCCTCTTTGGACCGCCTGATGGGATAGGTTAAATAACTGCCACCTGTGTGGGCTCTCCACCCCTTGCTGACCTTTCCTTTCATTTCCCCATGCTCTTTATAACCCCACGCACTTCCTCAATAAACGAGTTCCTGCTGCCACCGGTCTCCCTGACACGTCTGATTGTCCTCCTTAGGTAGGGCTGGGAACGGGCAGTCGGCTGACCCTTGCCTCTCTTGGCCACCTTGGTTGGGGCATGCTTCTCTCCTTCTCCCCTGCGGGTCAGGGGGAACACGAGAGGCTAAAAACCCCAACACATTTTTATTTTTTATAGTTTACTTGGTCAAAGGCATTTTGTTATAGCAATAGAGGATTGATTAAAACAGATGGTTTCCAAAACCTCTGATTATTTGCCCATGTCTTGATCACATGTTCCCTGGCTCCTCTTTGGTCTTATAGTGTGGGATGTTTGCTAGTACTTTCTTATTCTCTTTGGCTCTCTCACTTTCACACCTCCCTAATCATCCTCTTCTTGGGCAAAGATTTTTCTTTTCCTAGAAGCACATATTGAGTTTGAATAATAAAAGTTTCTTTGTGTAAAGAAAACCAGAGAGAGAGAGAGAAACTTTTAGCAAATAATTGAAGAGACTCATGGAAATGGAAGAGGAGGGAGTCTCTCTTTGGGATGAAAAAGTGTGAAAGTCTTCCTTGAGTCCAGGGCCTCTAGTTGTGTTGCTTTGCCTCATTTGTCCTGTATTTAGTTGATAGGATAGAAGGTACTGGAGAGCCCCAAGCATGTGGGTAGGACAAGTCCTGTGGAATGGAATGATGGAAAGCCTTTGAGAAAGAAGAGAAAAGTATTGGGGTCTGGGGACAGGAGTTGGGGAGCAGAAAGGCTCCCCGGAGAGGAGAGTCTTCCTGAAGAAGCATCAACTAAGATTGACCCATGAACTTTACAGATTTGTAGAAGAAAGGCTGCTTCGCTCAGGAGGAGATGGCAGGGAGAAGACCCAGACCCAGTTGCTCATTTCCTTCCTTTCCTCAGCAGATGCCATCTTCTGCCTGGACTGCGTTAGGGACTTGTCTTGAAATAAGAGACGCATTCTGCATGCTCCGCTGGATTCTTCGTCTTGGGCTGTGATGATGGACTATCCTACTCTGCTTTTTAAACATTAGGGTCATAGTAAAGAATTGCCTTGTCTGCTGCAGCTTTTCTCAAAAAAAGTGGATGATTCCGTTAAGAGCACACATTATTCTTGAAAACGTTAAACTTCTTGAGCACTATTCTCCAGAAAAAGACAATTAGAAATTCTCCTATCATTTATGACACCAAAACCAAAAGCAACAAAAGTTAAAATAGATAAATTGGGCTACATCATTTGAAAAAAGTTGTATGTCAAAAAGACAAGATTAACAGTGAAGAGGCCACTGTTAACATCTGCAAATAATGTGTGTGACAAGTGTTACTATCTAGAATAAATAAAGAGTTCCTAACACTCAATAACAAAAACAAACAGTTTAGCTGAAAAAAACAAAAAGGATTCGAGGAGACATTTCTCCAAAGAAGATCTGCAAGTAGCTAACAAACTCATACTCAAGGTCACCAATCATTAGGGAAAAGCAAATAGAAACCCCAGCGAGGGCTGGTGAAGTGGCTCAGTGGGATGCATGAGGACCCAGGTTCCATCCCCAGCACCACAAGCACAACTAAATGGAGGGAAAACAACAACCAGATGAAAAACTAAAATTGACTGACTCTCTTTTTCTTTCTCTCTTTAACAAACAAAAAGCCCAAAGAGATGCTACCTCGCATCCATTAGGATGCTATCTAAAAATCAGAAAATAGGGCTAGAACAATGGCTCAGTGGTTAAAGTGCTTGCCTGGAATGCACAAAGACCAAGATTTAAACCTCACAGTGAATTTACCACATTCACTGTTAAGTGTTGGGGACACAAAAACCCGATGAAAAAAATAAATAAAATTGATTTTCTTTCTCTCTCCCACTTTCCCTTTTACTCTTTTAAAAATCACAATAACACCTATTGGTTAATATATAGAAAAGGCGGAATTCACAAGATTTTCTCCTTCACTGGATTTTAGTCAGGTCCTTCGGAGTCCTCTTCTCAACTAGGCCATGACCTTTGGGCTTTTGTATCTATCTTTATATTGCTCATTTTAGGAAAAATTAAGCCAAGTCAGTTTAATAAAAATCCTCCACCCTGAGGATCTGATTAAATTGCTCATCCAATATATGCCCCAGGTGATATCTGAACACCTTGGCTTGCCTTCAACAAGAATCCTGTAAGGTTGGCTTAGCCAGGATCCTCCTTATCTCCATTCTTCTCAGTAAATTTCTATCCAAACACCTCCATCCTACTCCTTCACTATAAATCCCCACTTTCCCATTCTATATTCAGAATGGAGCACAGTTTTATAATGAGGTCTCTTTCCCCCATTGCAACAGTGACCAAATGCATTCTATTTTACTATTTTAACTACTGTCATCTTCTGATGTCCTTCAACAGAACACTTGTGTGCTGCTAGTGGAAAGGTAACATGTTTGGTACAATCTTCTGTGGAGAACAGTATAGAGATGCCTTAAAAATTAACACAGAATTGTAATATGACCTAGAAATGCCACTGTACCAAAAAGAATAGAAAGCAAGGTTTCAGAGAGACTTTTTGTGCATCTGTGTTCATAGCTGCACTATCCACAGTAGTCAAAAGGTGGAAACTAAGTGTCCATCAATGAGTGAATGAATAAATAAAATGTAACATATTCATTCTGTGCAGTCATGCAAAGAAATGAAACTTGAGCACATCCTATAACACGCATAAGCCTTGAGGATATTATGATAAGTGAAATAAACCAATTACAAAATGACAGTAGTGCATGGGTCTACTTCAATGAGGCACTGAGAATAGTCAAATTCACAGAGAAAGAAAGTGTATGGTGGTTACCAGAGGCTAAAGGAAGGGAGGGATGGGGAGTTACTACTCAATAGGTACAGAGTGCCAGCTTTTCAAGACAAAAAGGATTCTGGAGAACAATTGCACAGCAATGTGAATGTACATAATACTACTACAGGACACACATATTAGGTTAGGATGGTAAATCATATGTGTGTTTTACCATAATTAAAGATTTAAAAAAATTAAAGATTTAAAAGAAAAAAGGTATCTCCCTATATCTTTGTGTTCTTAGGCTTGCTGCAAAATACCTCTTTTCCCTAGATGATTTAGATAAGGGATGGCTTCCTTTTTTACGTATGATAAGGCCAGACACGGAACCCCTCTCAACAAAGTCATATTTTTTGCTTCATAGGTGAGGAATTAGAGTAGTTCCCTGTTAATATTTGGGACAAGATGTTTGCAAATGTTAGTGGACCAAACTTCAGTCAGTGTTCACGCCTTCCCATAAATCTGGAACTTGACCTACCCTTGAACTACGGGAGTACTGGGATATGAAACAGCACTTCTTTAATGATCCCTGGGCAGCTCTGCCACCAAGCCACGTATTTACCCCCTTCTCTGCCCCCGATTCTTGCTAGCCTCCTTTGCTTCTCCTAGTAAGAGAAAAACCCCTATTGCTTAACCTTTGAGAAGCCTATAGATACTACCGATGGAGAATTCTCCTGAGTGCAATAGACATTTGAATAAAAGCTTCTTTTCATAAGTCCAGATTTGTTTTTATTTACACTTGCAAAGTATGAGAGTAACGTTTGTCCCATTTAACATATGGAATATAGTGAGATGATATTTATTGCATGAACTGTTTATATACAGTAGGTAACACATGTAATTGGAATATGGGAGTCTATTTGTGTAATATATATATCCATATATATTTACGTGTGCTATCTAAATTTCATCATATTATTTTCCTAGGGTATCATAATTTTTCTTTATAAATATTGTATTTGGAAAACTGTTATTACTCTCTTTTATGGGCTTTCAGGTAATATTTTTAAATTGTAAGTGTAGTTTGGAAAACTATTAGGTTAAAGACTCAAACATTTGTGTGGGAGATAAAAAGAGTCTGTTGGCGTTTCTCTCAATATGGGATTTTATATCTAGCTTATCTTAATGCTGCCACGTTTTCATTTTGATTTTTTGAAATTATGAATCGAGGGTGAGAAAAGGTGCTCTTTGGAGTAAAAATTAACACTTTATAACCAGCACATCTTAGAAGTACTTTGATTTTAAATTTATAATGTGTTAAAATGATTTCCTTCTGACTTTTAAATTGCAGTTTGTGCAAGTCTTCTGTCTGAATTCCACATAGGGAAATTATAATAAATCAGTAACCACAATAATTAACCTAGCCAACATTCTTACCAAGAGCACAGCCATCAACATAGCTTAAGGGGATATTAAAGTAACCACAGATTTTCAAGGTCAAATCCAAATATTTTTGTACTAGAGAGAGAGAGTGACCCATTCTGTATTTTTCTTTTCTCTCTTCTTTTTAAAGCATCTCTATATATATAAATAGTAATTTTTGAGGAAGTTACCATGTCCTGCTGACACTGGTATCTAGAAAAATACTTTTGTATTTAAATAGATCCTTCTATTTTTTATATTAAAATTTTCATACATTCAGTCACTCATTTATTGAGTACCCTGTGATCTTCAGAAGTATGAGATGACCCTACACAGAAATACTTTCTACAGTGATTTCTTCTTCCTGCCTCCACCATAATCCTATCTCAGCCCAGTACTTCGATTCCACAACCACCCAATCCCACTGTCCAGGTATTTGACTGAGCTTGTCTATTTATTAACTTTCCAGTGCCTTATGCTTTGATATATGAATCTCGGATTGTGGAACATCCATGCTCCATTGTCTTTACTCTTAAGTCCTAGGTCATCTAAAACTTATTTACATATTGAGCTAATTCTGTTCAGAAAAAGTCAATGGTGCTTTCCTGCTGCTACCTTGGATGTTATTTGCCTAAACAAAACTAGTGAACTTTGACACTATCAGTTCTAATCCCTTCTCTCCCCAGTGAGGAAATCAGGACAAGAGAAATTTAGCAGTTGTTCTACACCATCTGAGTGACAGAGCTGGGTTCTAGATCCCAGTGAAAGCCATAGGCCTGCCTGATTGCTTTGCCTTGAGCGTGGGCCAGATAAACTTGGGCACTTTGCATAAAAACAAAATCACTGATTTTTAATTCTTTTACTTTTAATCTAATTTAATTTAATTTTTACTTTGCATGTGGGGCAGAGGGAGAGATTGAATGTTAGTTCCAAATGGCTAGCTCTCTGGATTCTCTTGATAGTGCCGGTGTCTGATATTCTGATACTGGGATAGTTTGGTGTTATTAGGTAGGTGGAACCCAAGTACAAATAGATGGTCTATAAGACCTTTCGTTAAGACTGGATCATTAAGTATTTTCCACAGTGTTTTCTTCTTCAGTGCTTGGATCATCTTGATTAGAGTTTCTTAACTTGAAGCAAAGCATCGTGATTGGCTGTCATCTCTTTAGCAGCTCCAGGATATCAGACAGACAGAATGCACTGGGAGAAACACTTTGGTGGCCAGCGTGTGTGAAAACAGCTTTAAAAATTATGCAGAACCACCATGAATGGTAGCATTGCAAACTGTACAGTTGTGCACCCCTGCTTTTCAGAGAAGCATTACCTGTCAAGAGCGAAATAGAAAAAAGCGCACCTTTCTTTTGATAATGAAATTTGAATGCTGAAAGTGGCTGAGGGAGAAATTTGTATAGCCCCAGGGAGTGGTGTGGCCACCCTTGATTAGTTCTGAGGACTGATAAGGATTGGGAGTCCCTGACCCTCCCGTGATTTCGGTTGCCCTTCCATAAACAACTATGTGGAAGCGCTCTAGTGTCTTTCCAAAAATAAGATCCACGAAATAGTTTGCAAAACTGAGTTTAATTGTCAAGACTCTTAACTTTTTTCTCCTGATATTTGCCCAGGATAGAAAAAAATCTTAGTAACTATATGCTCATGTTTCAAGGCACTCATATTCCTTGAAATCTCATGTAAAAGCCCAGAAAATTCCAAGCAATGTCTTACTTGGTTAATGGTTACCTTAAATATAGCAGACAGAGTTCAGATGCCTCATTTTAGGCCATCTCTTGGGCTTGCAAAATCAGTCTGTTTGTTCATTTCTCTGGGAGACCCTTTCTGTTCTTCCATCCATTGCAGTGTGTTGTGATAAATAATGCAGGGCCTTCCCAACAGTTTCCTTAGCCATACAAGGGGTACATTTTAAAAAGAGAACAAGCAGACACAGAAATGGAAATTAACCCCAGGCCTGCCAGCCTCCATCAGGAATAATGGCGTCACATAATTCCAGGGTTAAATGAGAAGTAGGTGCCTTTTTTAACTGAGTTCGGCTCTTTGTCCTTGCTTTAGTGTGTCATTGTAGCAACTGTCATGTAAGGTTAATGACAGCCCCTCATTACCCTTGTCAAATATGTAATAATGTGGCCCAACAACGGGTCTGAATGGCTTCTGCTTGTCAGACCCCTATGTTTTGCCTAGCAGATGGTCACTGTGTTTGGAGAGGCCCTTGCTCAGATCCATCACACTGATATCCTGAACACGTGTGTGCGGGAGGCATTTTCCCCTGATGGGACACTGTGTGGCTAGAATACTAATTGAGCACAGCAAGACAACTGCAGACATCACACTCCTTCCTCCCCCAAATCCCTGTTAGTTTTCTGTTAGGCTCCAGGGGGAAAGAGAGCTGATAGGACTTTTCTTGCCTCTCTCCTTCTATTATTTCGGGCGATACACGACACTTTTTCAGCTGTGATATGCATCCGTTTTCAAACCCTTTATTTGGATCACTTCAGACGCAGCACCCATGAAATTTAGACACATTCTATTCTCAGAGATGTGGAAACAAAGGGGGAGGATGCCTCACTGAGGAAAGTGGCAGGGGGCAGGGTTTACTGAAGGAGTTACAGCCCAGGTGGCAGGAAGCTAGAACCCCAGCCTTGATCTTGGGCATACTCACTTCCTCTAGTCCTGGTTGATAGCTGGCTCCTCCCCCAGCAAGGTCACCGGGCTAAAGGAGGTGAGAAAGACTCAGGACTAAGGTAGAAAGGATTCTCTGTCCTGCCTCAGGGATTCTCTAATGGACCTTTGGTGTTTTTATCCTTAGTGGTGCTTTTACATTAGGTCACTCCCTTTCTGATAAAATAAACAGTGGCTCCCAGTTGCTCTGAAGAACAGCTTGAACTCTAAGTAAAGCCTACAGAGTTAGTTACAAGATAAGCCGCTCTTTTCCCCTTGGTAATCTGTTCCTATCATTTTTTTCATGTTGCAAATTCTTCATCTGATAAAAATATACCTACTATTTTATGTACAAAAATTTCTTGGCTTCAAATCTTTGCTTAGGTGTAGCCTCTCGTATGAACCTCTCAGATGCTCTCTCTAATCAACCTATATTCTTAAAAACAATTCTTAAAGACCTTTCTGAATATATTTTCCCACTAGCCCAACATAGCTCAGATAACTTCTGCTTCTCTAATGTTCCCAAATAAATAAGGAATTGCTTTCCTTATTAATATACATTCAAAAACAATAGACCTTGGGAACCGAGGAAACATTCCATGCAACTTCTTCATTTTAAAGATGAAAAAGTGCACTGGTTGAATCCAAGTTCAAAGACCTTCTATGGGTAGCAAGACCAGCACCTGGGTCTTTTGGTTCTGAGTTTAGTAACATCTTCCCACTGTAGCAGATGGCTCACTCCCTGTGTTTCTCCAGTGAAAAGCTGCCATCATCATTTGTGTTCATGTTTTCTCCCACAAGAGATTAAAACCTCTTGGAGGGCAGATGAAGCAGTACCTTTCTTTTAGGCCCTGACAGACCTGTACAGTTCTGTGGGCCCAGGGAACTGTCATTGCATGGAGTGTACATGCAGCAGGTCACAGGATTGAGGCCAAGTCCCTTTGTAATCTCCACCACATACATGTTAGCACTTTGCCATCTTATGTGTCTGTGCTCCTCCCTTGGTATTAACAAATATCTCATTCTTCCTTATCTTTTATGTGACCCACCTCTGAGACCAGTGAGTCACTGTGAAGCAGTCACCATGAGCAAAATGTGTTAGGACTCTGGGGGCAGAGAAGCTCACAGTCTGGTAGGTAGGTGTAGAGTGTCCTGCTCTCCCCTGGTGGTGAAAACGCACCTTCGCACAAACCTTGGATGGTTTCAGGACTGATGAAGGAAATCGGGGACTTTATCCATTCTGTCCAGGATGAGAAAGGAAATAAATCCTCAGGCCCAGTTTCCCAGAAGGAAGATATTGTTTCAAATGAGTTTTGGACTTGGAATTTGCCAAGTGTATTTTTTTTTCTCTTCTTTTCTTCATCAGAAAGTGGACGCTTCACCATGCATTGAGTAACTGCTTCCTCAATGAGATCTCAAAGATATTAGAAAGCTTCCGTTTTCTCTGATTCCAGATAACGCTTCACTCAAATGTTTTCCTCATATTGTTTCTTTTAGTTGCATTCTTGCTCAAAATCACACAGCACATAAACACTACTTCTGTAGCCTCTCTAAGCTGTAGGGATCATTTCCTTCGAATATCATAGGAGTTATGCATTATAATTATCATTTTGCAATCGTACTTCTGTCTCTCAACGTTGATGGAGCATTCAGTATGTCAAGCATTACTCTAAAATTTACACAGAAATAGGATAAAATTCTTGGTCTACAAGCACTCACTATCTAGTGGTAGAGACAGGTAATACAGACTTATCATTCAAATTTATCTTTTCTTGCTCCATATGTTGCCCAATTGTACCCAATCCTGTTTCCCCTATTATCTCCAAATCTTACCATCTGCCTTCAGGAATTCTTGGTCTACATGCTGCAACCTTCCCTATATTCCTAAACTTATCTCTGGGGGTTGCTTCCTCTTCCTGAAGGTTTAATTGGCACCTGGCTATTCCATAAGTACATTCATTTTCTTATTAGCAATTCATTGCTTATTTTTTCATACCATGGTAACTAAGGGCTGAGGTTCAAATCTGTGTCCTTGATTTCCACTGCCAATTTAAGGTCATTATTGCTGTTCCACCTTATAAAAAATTCTGACTCCATCCTTCTCCTTTTAACTTCATGCCGTCTGGTGAAACCACCTGCCTCTTCTCACTGTGTAGTCTGCTAATCTCTTGGTAAGTCATCCCTCATTTATTCTGGGTTCTGGATCATGCAGACTGCCACGGAGAAGACCTCTCACACATGCTGATCTCTCATGTCCTGGGCTGCTTATCCTTAGTGACTCTTATATGCACCCCCCCTCAGTCTCCTTCCCCCATCACCTTGTGGGTCTTACCACACTCAGGAAACATCTTGCATTTGATATAAGAGAACAAAATAGCTTATTTCCTTCCATCACCTTCCTCCTATGTCATTTTTTGATATATACCCTGGAAGCATCAAAAATAGGTTTCTACCACCTATTTTCCTTCTGATTTTCTCCTGGCACCACCTGCCTCTTTTCCAGTGAGGATTAAATGATAAACAATTATAATCACTCTCTTGCAAAAGCCCTCAATTGCTTTGCCCCTGTTTTCATCCGCCATATTTTCCATCCACAATATTTCTTGGCAAAACCCCAAATCAGGATAAACCCAACCATCTGTCTCCCCTGTGGCTACATCTGAGCAGTTGATTGTCACTGGTGAAAATTATAAACTGGCCAGATAGGTTTTCCTTCAATTGTACCAACACTGCTCAGATGGGTACATAATATGGCCCCCAATTTTGCTATGTTTCCATAGTAAGCTGGCCTTGAAGGACCACTGATACATCTCTTCCTCTCTTTTCATCTTTTTCCCATCTTTTTCTCCAGAACAGTTCATGCCCAATATTTCCACTCCATTTTTAGACACCTCCTATTTATCTTTCACACTGCATACAAAGTGATTTTTTTAAATGCAAGACACTTTTTTAAATGTCCACTAAAACAGTGTTCCTTAGTACCAGAACAAAGTGCAAGATCTTTGAAGTGGCGTGGGCCCAATCTCCCCTCTGTTGTTGGCCTCCCCTTGGCTCCTGATCACACCAATCTCTGTCCCTTTTGACTCACTTTTGCTGTCTTCTCTTAGCCCTGATGACTCTGCTTTCCATCTCAAGTTCAGCTCTACTTCCTCAGAAGGACATTTCCTGAATCTTCCATTTCAAACTGTTATTTTCTCAGCTTCTCTTTAGGCACATGTTCTGTTCTTTGTAGCATCATCAAAACTAATAATTTACACTTATATGTGTGATTCCTTACTTATCTTCTGTGTCTTCCACTGGGTCTATGAGGGACGGATCTTCTATCTGGTTCATCATCGTGTCCTCAACATACAATATTGTTATTGCTACTTAGCAAGAGTTTAGTGATGATCTGTTGATTGAGTGAAAAGTGTTGTGAATAAATTTCCATTCAAAGGGGGTTTTGGCTTGGGAAAATTGGTGTTAGTGGCTTCATTATAGAATTATCAGTTTAAGGAAACTGTGATGATTTAACACAAAAAGAAGAAAATGGGATTTTTGAAAAAGGAACCATCCTAGAAAATCGTGGAGCTGTGAAAAACAGGATATGTTGGTGGAGAGATCTATACACTGTAGCAAAAATATGCAGGTCCTAGGGGAAAGAGTGGGAGGTGGTGGTGGGCAGAATAAAGAACCGCTTGAAGACATCTACATTCTAATCCCTGGAAGGCTGCAGATGTAAGCAACTGCTAATCAGCTGAGATGGAGAAAACATCTGGACTTTCCAGGTGAATCCAGTGACATCACGAGAGCAGGAATAGAGGCAGGTAAAAGAGTTAGTGTCAGAGTGACTTGATTTGATAATGACTTGACAGCAGCTGCTGACTTGAAAATAGAGAAGGCAGTCATCAGCCAAAGAGAAGCTTGAAATAGCAAACAAAACCAACATCAAAACCCCAGGCTTCTCCTCTAGAGTCTTTAGAAAGGAACATAGTTCTCCTGACACCAAGGTTTTATCCGGGTGAGACCCATTTCAGTCTTCTCTAGAACAAAGGAAAAGATAATAAATGGGTGTTGTTTTAAGACACTGTTTGTGGTAATTTGTTATAGCAGCACTAGGAAACTAATACAAAAATGAATTTATGAGGAGAACTGTCACAAAGCTTAGCAAAGTAGGAAACAGTGGGTATTTTATCACCATCACTCTATCAAGGAAGAGACATGCTGTGCAGGAGACATATGGGAGCAGATGGACCACTGTGTTGGCTTCTAAAACCAGTTAAGTGGTTAGGAAGACCTGAAAGAAGGGCCGTGGGGCATCTTATCATCATGAATTTTTATGTAGCTCTATATTTTCATCAATGTATGTTTTATTTCTCAATCTTTTAAAAAAGTTTTGGTTTATGTCTTACTGAATTCCTAATAGTAACTGCTCAGTAAATAATGGTTGGTGTTGTAGTGGATTAGAACCAGGGAAGTTTCCTCTCTTCTCTGAATCTGTGTGGATTTCTTGTACCCTGAAGGAAGGAACAGAAAAAAAATTAGTTTGAGGAATACCAACTATCAATCATCATTATTTCATCCAGCTGTCAATTATCATTCTTTCACCAAATGGCTCCATCTCTTATGACCATGATTTCCTAGTCTATGAAGCATAATAGTAACTTCTGTTCCTCAGGTTTCAAAACTGAATGAGATAAACTTGAAAAGCACATTGATGATTGGGAGAAGCAGCCCTCATTCTGAGGCTCTCCATTCAAAGCAGACTCCTCAATACACCATTGATCATGTAACATCTGCCCATTTAACTGGAGCTCAACTGAAACTCTGGGACCTTAATTTTTCTCTGCTTTTGGAAAGCATGTGACAGAGGATTATGAAAAGCTGTGCGGTGGATTAGTTTGTAGCTGCTTTCTTTTTTCCCTTGTCTAAACCACTTTAAAAAAAAGACAGCTGTGGAACGAGCCAGTTCAGCAATCTGTCTCTTGCCTATCATCCTGTCCAACTATCTGTTGTGTTCTGCTGGGAAGGAATCCTAGGGACTAGATAGCAGGAAATCACAAGCAAATTCTAGAGCTTCTTGGGGACTGGAGGTGGGCAGGAAAAGTACAATTTTATAAACCATAAAATGCAACAGTGGAGTCAGTTACTCCCATGGGACTCATTGCAGGAAGCTTGCCTTCCTCCTTGGGGAATGAGGCTTTTGGAATTGTTTCCATTTTTCACAAATACTTCACCTAGAATGGAAGGGGAAAAAATAATGCAAACACAGCTTCCTTTACAAAGATGAGTGTGCCTACTCCCATACATGTACCAGGAAAATCACTCGATCATTAATGTGGCATCCAACGATCAAGTGTCTTCCTGCCAGCAAATTTCTGTGTGGTGGCCACTATCCCTTGCGAAGGAGCAGTGCGGTTTTGGTATCTGCATCTGAATCCTGCAGGGTGTGTATCTGGGCATACCTGCCTTCCGCTGTCAGGCAAGCTGAGAAGCTCACAGTATCCTGTTCACTCTTGGTGATTCTTCCCTAGCAAGAAGTGGATGCCCTGGTCCATCTTTTCAACTGAAGAGCTACAGGAAGATATATGTGTCATCTATTCAACCGCTTCAAAACTTTTCCAAAAATTATATCCCAGCATCTTATGACTTGCCATGTGGCTCTTGATGCTTCAGGCCTGACTTATTTTCTAGTCTTAATTTCCTTCCCACTTTATTCCCCATCACAGACCCCACGTCCTGATCCCCTCCTTCTCCTCCCTGTGTTAGGAATGCAAGCTGCTCTTCCACATTTCTGTGCTGTACCATATCTTGCTCCTGGACCTGGTATTCTTCCCTGTCCTCTTCTCAAGAAACCTATTCTTTCTGCAAGTCCCCCTGAGACAGCATCCCTTCCATGACACAAGAAACACATCTTAATGCCCCTTCCTCTCCAAGCCAGTCAGATTAAATTGCTACTCTCCCTGAGCCTCACCACTGCTTCATTTATACTATTATTTTTGGCACTGATTCTATATCTGACTTGTATAATATGTGTTCCTGTGCATCTCTCCCCCTGGAGTCTGTGAGACCCTTGGGGCTTGAGACCTTCTCAGTTTCATGTTTGCAAACCTTATAGAGACCAACATGATGCCAGACACATAGTTCAAGTAATGCATGTGACAGGAACGTAGATCTAAGTCAATTCCCAGGCACACCAGCCAACCCTCATGTGTGGATATCTGAGTGGAACCCAGGGTGTGGCTCACAAGAAACCTGGAGATAAAGGGCTGTAGGTGCCTTACTTTTTCAGTTGTTCAATGCTGCTTCAAAGAAAAACATGGATGTTAACACATAAAAGTCAGAATGCAATATTTTCCAGAAGCAGAAACTAAAAAGGTATTGCTTCAGGTATTCTTCCCTATTGAAGGTCGATCAGCTTTTGAATTTACAAATTGATGTCAAATCAGTTCCAGTCTGTTTGGAGGCATGTGTTTTTATCCAAGCATTATGTGCTATCTGGAGAGCAGGAAGCATTATGTCAAAGTCATGTGCATGTGCATTTTTTGTCCTCCTCCTAAGGAGAGAGGCACTTACCAATTTGGGTACGAGAGTTAAAAAAAGCAAGATAATAACAACAAGCAACAATTGCTTAGCAATTTGCAGCCTACAAGCCCTTCAATCTGCGATTGCATTTAACCCTCAAGACAATCTTATGAGGCTGGTATTATTGCCCCCACTTTGCAGAGTAGGAAACTCAGGCTAATGATGTTTAAGTGACTTGTCTAAGGTTATATACAAGCACCAAGACTGACAAAACACTCTTCATTCAGAGTAACATGGAGTGAACTGAACTCCAGTGTGATTATGCCAGACTTTCCACTATAATCATATGCAGCCCTGACTGACTACTGAAAATGTAGCAGAGGCTGTTCTGAGTGTTTTACGTGTATTAACTCATTTAAACTCTAATCACAGGGTTATCCCTCCCCTCATTTTTACAGGTGGGAGAACTGAAATCCAGAGTGGTTAAGTACCTGGGTCTCATACACTGATGACTGACCGTGTGAAGCTTTGGACTGAGACAGTCAGGCCCTCAGGTCCATTCTGTCCAAGCCTTGTCCAACCAGGCAGTAGAGATGCCTGGGGGATGTGCTGTCATTGTGAGTTGATGACTCTGTTGAGGGGTAATGGAATACTTTCTTTCTTAACTGAAAGCATTTTGTTTTCAATTGAAGACTTTCAAGGTCAACAAAACACATTTTAGAGACAATAAGCTGTGAGACTGAAAGTCCTTACCTTGCTCCCAGGTGTGATTTCACCCCCTCTTACTTCTTGGATTCCATTTTTCCCCCTCTCCCTCTTTGGCTCACCCACTTCCCGGGACAACACTCAGCATGAGTGAGGGGTTTAGGAAAACATCTGTTGAATGAATAGAAGTAGCTCCTTCAATGTTCAGCTATCAGCTTCTGGGGAAAATAATCCTGTTGCCCAGTTAGTGAACCTGATTATATATTTATCCCAAACTCCGTCTCTGCACTCATGTGCAACATTCTTTATTCCTTCCCCAGTCAGCTATCCCTATTTGCTTTGTGATCTTGGCTGAGATGTCTCTTGATTTCCGAAGGGTTGCTTTCAAGTGTGGTGTGGATGCCTGCTAAGGGAATGTGTAACTCCTCTAGTGACCTTTTTATGGTATTTGCAATACTCAGAAATTTCCTCTCAAACATGATTCACGCATGCACACATGCAGATTATGATTTCCTCAGAGGAGAGCATAGTATGTTTCATTCATGCTGTTTCGTGGGAGACTAGAATGGTAGGCATTTATTAGGTGTTTTTGGAAGAATAAATGAATGAGTGAATCAACTTTAGTAGGAGTCACTCAGGAGTGCTCACTGATGAATAGGAATGAAGAAACAAAACTCCTTATCTTGTTAGCTCAAAAAGCAGTTATTAAAGTCCCCTCAATAAAGTTAGCTAGTGTTGAGAGGACTGATAACAATAGCAGGGTCCTTCTACAGGCTCCTGTGAGCTTTGTTTGTTGTTTGGTTCTTTGTTTGTTTTTGTATCTTGATCTGTTCTGACACTGACCTGGCTGGAGATTGGATCTACCTCCTCATGCTGTTATGGATTTTGTTCTCTGCTTTCTAAATTGCAGAGATTGAAATTGGTCACACATACCACAAACGTTATCTCTTCTTCATAAAAATTATCATATTATTTTCCTCCATGAGTTCTTTTATTGTCATTTCTTTTTTTTAATTTGTTTAATATGGATTTACAACTAGGAGGGAATCGTTATCAAACAATCAAGAAAAATGTATATTCACATAGTTAGCCAAGGCTGATGGCTCCCCCCTTGAGTTCCCCATAGTTCCTTGTTTCCCCCAATTAAACCCCTGTGTTAAATGGACTTCTCGTGGAGGTCGGAGATTTCCCTCTGAGTTGATTCCCCCATACTCCCTCCCTCTAGTCTCCTTGATTTCCTTCCTAATCCCTCCCCATGTCTCCCAGCATCCTAGGCCAGGTTCCCCCACTTCGTGTAAAAATTCATACATGTTGAGGTTATTATTAGCTTAGCCATCTATCTTACTGTATCTGGTTGTGTTCTAGCTTCCACAAATGAGAGAAAACATTGGACCCTTGAGTGTCTGAGATTGGAATATTTCACTTAGCATAATTTTTTCCATCTCCATCCATTTGGCTGTAAATGCCATAATATCATTTTTTCTAATGGCCAAGTAGTATTCCATTGTATAAATGTACCAAAGTTTTTGAATCCACTAGTCGAGTGAGGGGCATCTGGGTTGGTTCCATAGTCTAGCTATAGTAAATTGAGTTGCTATAAACATTGATGAAGCTGTATCTCTGTAATAAGCCTATTCTAACTCTTTTGGGAAAATACCCACGAGTGGGATAGCTGGATCAAAAGGCAGTTCCAGGCCTAATTTTTTAAGGAGTCTCCACACTGCTTTCCAGAGTGGCTGAACCACTTGCAGTCCCACCAGCAGTGAGACAGTGTTTCTCTCTTCCCACAGCCCCTCCAGCATCTGGAGCACATTTTTGTTGAATGGAGAAGTAGGTATGTAGAAGAAATATGGTAGAAAATAAACCTTGGCATAATCTCTACAGGGTCAATAAAGGTAAGACATATTCAGTGGCAATTTTATCCTGAATGAAAAAAAACAATTTATCCTGGATGGATTTTACTTTTGATGACATTATCATTTCATCTAGATTATTACCAAATGATTATCATCTAGATTAATATCTATTTACTTTGATTTATGTTTATTTGGGTCTCAGGCTTTCAAATTCTGAACTTGACAATGTACTTGGATTGACAAAATTAATAATCTCACAAACATAATACTGTGTTCCATCTTACTTGCCTCATGTGCTATATCTGAAGAGACTTCTTTTCTTCTTTTTAAATGAAAAACCAAACTGCAAAAGTGGAAAAAATTGTGATTTTGGGTGACTATTTAGGAAAATGTCATGTCAGGCTTAGTGGCACACATGTCTGTAATTCCAGCCACTCAGAAGACTGAGGCAGGCCATTAGAGAGGACGATTTTATGGCTTTTGAAATCAAATGGATGGAGATGGACAGAATTATGCTTAGTGAAGTCTCCCAAGCTCAGAGACTCAAGGGCCGAATGATTTCTCTCATCTGTTGATACTAGCATATATGGGGAAGCAGTAGGGTAGATGGCTAACCTAACAAAACTTCAAATTGAATGACTTTCAGAGTAATAAGGGGATAGCTCTCTAGGATACTTGGAGGTGTAGGGAGGGGGATGGGGAAGGGGGAGGGTATATGAAGAACTCATAGGAGTCTGGAGATTGGGAAGATGGGGGAACCATCCCAGAAGCCGATGTCATTCCTCCACGAGCTACCCATTTAACGCATGAGTTCTTCTGGGGGAAACTGCAACAGGTGAAACCCAAGGTGGTTTATCTTTGCTTTGGCATTACCCCTGGATAACAAAGTTTATATCCATCGATTGCTACTGTTTTGATAATGTTTCCCCCTCAACTGTATACTTCTAATTAAAAAAAAAGTAAAAAAAAAAAAAAAAAAA
>PVKS010020374.1:0-36910 GCA_004027875.1 Aplodontia rufa | reverse complement strand
ATGGCAGCACAATTTACCATTGCTAGGCTATGGAAACAACCCCGGTGTCCCTCACAGGAAGAATGGATCCAAAAACTGTGGTACATTTATACCATGGAATATTACACAGCAATTAGAAACAATGACCTTGCAGCCTTTGAGGGTAAATGGATGGTTATGGAAGAGATCATGATGAGTAAGATCAGCTTAACCCAGAGATCTAAGGGTCGATTGTCTCTACTCATAGGTGGAGGTGGGGACTAGACCCTGGACAGTGAGAAAGTTGGTCTAGTAACATGAGTTAAATCCAGATAAGATGTAATGCTTTACAATCTAATACCTTTTTTTTAGAATTATAAAGGGAAAGGGAAGGGAGGGATACGGGAGGGTAATTGGGGGGGGCACTCCTGGAGATAATTGCAATATCCAGAATATTTACACATTTTATACACATTTTATATTATTTTGTTAAAATCTTGTAAGGTTGTTCAAAAAAATAATAATAAATAAAAAATTTAAAAAAAAGACATAAAAATGCTCTGTTCAAACACTATTTATATATGATTACACGCTATGTATATAATTATAAAAGTTCTCTGTTGATACACACACACACACATATATATATATAACTGAAAAACTACATTTGACAATAACATTTCTTTTCTGTATTTAATTTGGATTTGCCAACCTAGTTTGTTCATTTACAAACAAAATAAATAATAATATAATCTAGTAAGCAAAAATAAGAGATAAAAAAAATCAGCAGATGTTCCCCCAAAGAATGTTACATATATAATGAATGCTTACATGACTCTCAGTATAACTTTTTTGCAATTGCCTTTAATTTCAGTTCTTTTCACTGATTTACTGTGTTTCATATATTCATTTTGTGAAAGTTGGATGAAATCCAAAGATATTTAAAAGCTGCCAGTTTGCTTAATTCTCAGAGCTCAATTTCTTTAAATTAGATTCTTTTTGCCTTTAACTAGATCTTTTTATGCTTGTGAACGTTCATGGCTTGCAAAATGAGGACTTCAAAAACTAAGGAGTTAGAGGTATAAGCCTACAGATAATTTTGAAATGTTATGTTTTGAATTGTATTCAGAATACAATTTTTCTGTACTTTTATTGCTTGTTTTCTTTTAACCAACCGATAATCATTTTAAAATTTCCTGCAATAGTTTTGCTTGATAAAGAAAACATTGAATTATTTTCCTGGTATAGAAATGTCTGCTTCATTTGCATATAAATATATATTGATGCATGACTTCATATTTCTAATTTACCTATATTTCTATATATCTGTAATACACATGGATTTATTTAGTTATTGGAAATATGGGAGGAACTCATAATATTAGTATTTTTATTCTTATTGAGTTTAATTTTTCCTTAGAAAAATGTGTTCTTGTTAAAATAATTACTGATATGTAGTATTGTAAATATACACAAAAATTCTAAATACCAGAATATATTTTGGAAAACTTGAAGTACCATCTTTCAATAGTCAAATCAGTTTTGAAAGTAGATTCTATATGTTTTAAAGTTTTGGGTTGGTACTGAGGAGATGGCTAAAGATGCATTATAGGAGGCCTCATTTACTTCCTTTCTGCAAAGCCAAAATATTGTGTGTATCAGAGGGCTTTCCTTGCTCAGGAAGCATGTGGGATGTTTGAATATGGTGGTATAGCATTGATTTGGTTTATTATGATTAGAATTTTAAGCTATTATTAAATCATTTTATAGAATAAAGCAAAATATCTATTATTTTATAATAATTTGTTCATAGTAATGAGTAAAATGTTTTAGTTTAAAATAGAATTATAATAAAATCATGATAGTAATGAGTTTAATGAAAAGGATCTAAGAATATTGCTGGGTGCTTAACTTTCTTGCACAAAATAGACCAGTGATGAGCATATTTTGAAAAGGTGGCAATAATGGATAAATATAGTATTTTATATTGTTCTCATAAGCATTTCTAAACTCTGGTTTATTAGAACAATTTAAATATGAGAAATATTACTGCTTAAGTATATAAAATGTCAGCTAGAAATAAATTCCCCTCTTCACCACTCATAGGCATAATTAGTATCTGCTATCTGTTTCGGTATATCGTTAAGTATTTTAGTATTTGTTTCTAGAATATCAAATAAATGTACAAAATTTCCAACCCAAACCTGAAAAATCAGAGCTAATTCAATAATTGGAATCAATGCATTCTAGTTGATGTGGAGGCTAATTCTAGGTACCTTATTTAACTTCTAAGGTTTAAGAACAGGACAGGTTTATTTGTTTTCTATGAAGTATCATTAAATATACTTTAAAAAGCAATGAAAGAACACAAAGCAAAATTCAAATTCAAGTTTAGTTTGAACAAACAGAAAGGAAAAAAAGGATGTCCAGCTTGCCCAATTTTAAGGTGGTAACATTGAATACACAAGAAATTAATTTTGAATGTAGTTTGAAACTTTATTTTAATTACTGAAAGATTAATAAAAGAAGGAATTAAAGTGATTAAAATGGGAAGAGGAGAAATATGAGATCTAAGAGGAAGGAACCAAAAGAATGTTCAACTGGGGCAAAGAAATGAGAAGGAGAAGGGCAGGTTAGAAGAAAAATGAAATAAATATATTCAAGAAGTGAATTTAAGTAAATGAAATAAATAAGGAGAAAAAGGTTTATAAAAGTAAATGAAATGGATGGATAGGTAGGTAGGTAGATGGGAAAAATAGATAATAGGTACTGCTGACAATTACAATATCAACACCTAATATTTTATGATGTTTTTAAAGTTTCACAACCCTTCCTATGTATAATTATGTACATATAATTTTGTATTATCTATATCAAAATGCTGTGAGTTAGATCACAGTCTCCAATTTACAAATGATGGAAAAAAGTTTAGATATATAATATGAACTGTCCTATATTATATAATAATAATATCCTTTTGATCATATGACTAGTAGTACTTGTAGTAGCAGCAATACAAGAGTAATGATTAATATTTGCTGAGCATATATTATGTTACAGTTACTAAGCCAAAAGCATAAATGAATTAGATCATTTAACCCACATAACAGAGTTTTGAGGTAATTACTATGATCTATACCTTACAAATGATGAAGGTGACACTTGGAACTTTTAGCAACATGCCCAAACATGAACAGGGACAGATCTGGAATTCCAGTGAGAACCATCTGACGCTTCAATAATAACCACAAAAATGAGTTCTAGTGCTGGAATTTGATTTATACCTTCATATTTCTTAACTGATGTCTCTTCTGGAAGAAAGAGTGAGGTTCACAATGTACACCCAGGCAGCTCCCTAACTTACTGTGGTCTAGTGTTATCACCTCAAAGTCCGATTTCTCACATCATTATGCTTACCTTCCCAATCCTGCTCCCAGTGAGAGCAATCCATGCCTCAGCCTATTAAGGCAAGATCTACATGACCCCAGTGGCATGGCCATCAGTCAATTCTTGTGCTCCTGTAATGAGATGTGGAGATCTACCAACAGGCCTGTCCTTCATTTTTGAATGTCATTAGAATCCATAAAATACATCATTAATGTCTGCACACCAAGGAGTTTGCTCATTTAGACAAAATGATAGGACATTTTTAAAAGTGTCTATTGATCAGATAATTTGAGATTCAAAATATCTCTTCCTCCCCTTATACACATCAGAGAGAATCATTTGCATTCAGATAAAGCATACTATCATCTGGTAATCACTGAATAAAAAATTCCTGTTTATCCCTAAAGATTGAAATTTATGTTGATGTTAGTCCTGGGTTTCCAGTTGTCACTCTGATATCAAGAAAAGAAGCTTTAATTATGGCCCTAGCTGTACTAAAGAATGAGGGAAAGAATATGGAATAGTAGAGTAATTAGAGAACAAATATGGATATATGTCTTTAAACTGGGATCTACCACTAATTTTATCTATGAAAAAGAGCAAGTCTTTTCTCCTTAGTTCCCTTGGTTGTAAAAGATGTGCTGAACAAGCTCCTTTGTCAATCTAACAGTGTTACTTTTTGTCTAGGTGAGGTGAGCAATTAACCACTATATTGTGTGTATATGTGTCTGTGTGTATGTGTGTGTATACACCTGCACCTTGTGGTGGGGATGGGGGAAAATACAAAAATTGGAGTTTAAATAAGAAAAGACCAAGAAGGAAAAGTCTACTAAATTCTCATAACCTGGTATATATTTTATAGAATATAACAATTGAAACTTCACTTCAAACTGGTTTACTTGAAATAAGTAAAATATTTTGCTTGTTTGTCTGTTTTATTAAGGAAAGGTCAAATTAGAAATTCACTTTACCATGATATAATCTTTTGAATAACAGACTTCATTTTTTGCGGGGTGGGGTTTCAGATTTAAGATGGAAAATTTTTGCATTTTGAAGACCAAAAATGTATCTGACAAAATAAAAATTTGATTCTTTCCACATGTGATTCTGCATAGCACCATTTAAAAGGAGTGGTGTTCTTTTCACAAACATTATCTAATTTATGTACTAGATATAAATTTCTTTGTTATACACAGATTAAATTTTTCATTTGATTTTTCTTTTTTGTCTGAGCCTATTTTATTATTTATTATAAGCTAAAAGATAGAAATATAATATGTGTGATTTATGTAACCACAAAAGTCTCTAATTTTAATGTGATAAACTACTTTCTATTATTTAATTCTCATGTTTGAAGAAGCAGTTTTATTCTCTGAATGAAAAAGGAAGGTATCATTTTAAAACTTTTTACTATCAGTCTCAATCTGATATATTTAAAAAATTTTTACATTTCAGGCCCTGCTTGAGACTCAGAATTTTTTGCGTGCACAAATCACAAATTTTACATTCAACTTGGGATTTTCAGGGAAATTTTACCACACAGGTAAGAAAAACAGGTTAATTTTTCAGAAGACTTTTTTGATCTCTCTATTTAAAATAGAACACTGCTCTGTCTCACATTTTTCTACATTCCATATGTCTTTCCCCTATTTTTTCATATCATTTTACCTCCATTTAACATAGTATTGTTTTAAACCTTTAGAAAATGTTTATCATTTGAAAGTTTATATTATCTTATAATCTTCCTTTTTATTGAGTTATAAGTTATGCATATAAAATGCATGAATAATAAACGTGATCTTCCGTGAATTTTCACAAACTCTACACATCAGCACAACTCCCAGGCAGATCATAGCAGAACACTATCAGAATATCACCACCCATATAGTCACTAGTTCCCTCAAAGAAAATTACTATGCTGACTTCTAATACCGTCTTACTTTTGCCTGACTTTGAGATATGTGTAAAAGGACTCATTTTTTACCAGGTTTTTGTTCAACATTTTTTCCCAATAGTTATTATTACATATAGATCTTTATTTCTTCATTTTCATTGCTTTTTAGTGTCCCATTATTTGCATGTACCAACATCTCTTTATCCATTCCACTACATATTAGATAAATGGGTTATTTCTAACTTTTCGCTTTTTCAGTAGTCCTGTCATGAGCATCTTTACACCTGTCCTGCAGAGACCCCAAGCGTTTTTTTTCTTTTGGTTATCAGCCAGGAGTGGAATTTCCAGTTGTATGGCACACATATGACTATACGTAACAGAAAATGTCACTCAGCTTTTCAAACTGATAAATTGATAAAATTAGCTTTTATCAATTCACATTTCCATTATTATCAGTGTTATAGAACCTTGGTCTAAAATCTTGCAAATACTTGATATTTTTTTCTTTTTAATTTTGACCTTAATAGTAGTCATATAGGAATATCATATTAAGCTTTTATTGTACATTTTTCTGATGGATGGCAAGTGATCGTTCTTATAGTTTATTTGGAAATTCATTATTGAGAAATACCCATTTTTCTCTTATCTGCTTTTTATTATTGATTTATAGAAATTGTATATCCTTAGAGTCCTTTCTCCAGATACATGTGTTGCAAATATTTTCTCTCACTTTCTGAGTTGTTTGTTCACTTTCTTAATGGTGATTTTGATGAAGAAAAATATTTAATTTTAGTGTTGTTCAATCTATGGTTTCCTTCCTTTATGAACAGCTTTTTGTATTTTGTTTAAGAAATACTTGAATATCATAGTATCATTAGCTATTTTCCTACAGTCTTAGAATTTATAAATCAGTGATTCATTCGGAAACTGAATTATAGAGTGATTAATTTGCTCATAGTCAAATACCTGTTGATATATGAACTCTGCAAAAATCCATAATATACTGGTTTGAATGGGTATATGTGAAGAAGAGAATTTGGAGAATGAATAACAAGCATTAAAATTAGTTACTTTTCACTCTTTTGTTTTTGTTCTTTTTATTTCATATATGTATCATCTATTCAACTAAATTATGAATTAAATGGTAAGTAATTTTAAATATGATATATTTAAGCAAGTTTATCCAATAATTCTTTATAATTTCAAACAAAATTTTTACCTTGGTAGTATGAATTCTCTTGTATATGGTTAATGTATTCCTTCAAATATTATTATTATGATAATTTTATTAAACTAATATCAACATACTTTCATATGCATATAAGTAAAGTAGACACTAACTTGATTTTTATTTATTTATTTATTTTTTTTAAATTATTTTTTTTGAACAACCTTACACGATTTTAACAAAATAATATAAAATGTGTATAAAATGTGTAAATATTCTGGATATTGCAATTATCTCCAGGAGTGCCCCCCCCAATTACCCTCCCTTATCCCTCCCTTCCCTTAAGAAAGAGTGCTTGTGTGTGGGAGAAAGAATCAATTTTATTGATTTTTTCATCTGGTTTTAAATCTTCCAACACTTGGTTGTGTATGTGGTGCTGAAGTTTGAACCCTGGTCTTCGAGCATCCTGGGCAAGCACACTAATGCTGAGCCACCACTCCAGCCCCTAACTTAATTTTTAGGTAGAAGTAATAAATATTACATTTCTTGAGTAAGTGAATTTCTACTTGTTTCCATGGAAGTTAGTGTTGTGAAAATCAGCTACAGTGTATTCAATATAACACAGTATAAAATTCGTACACTACAAATAATGATAAAACTATAAATTTGGTTCTTAACTTGGAAATTTTGTAGGTTCTAAGAATAACCTTAGCATAGCTTTTTTCCCCCGAATTACTTGAACAAATATAGAAAAGGCACCTTTTCAAGCTATAGGCACTGGTACACATCTACCATTCCGGGAGGCTGTTACAAAATAGAAGAATAAGGGCTGGGGATATAGGTCAGTGGCAGAATATTCTTGGGTTTAATCCCTGGTAGCCCTCCCCAAACACAAAGAAAACAAAAGAAAATAAAATATATCTTTTAATGTGATTGTTTTAAAAATTTACTGGGAATTTCATAATCATGGTTTAACTTTCTGTGATGCCTGAGGAAGTTTAAATATTTATTATAACTTCAAAAATGGAAACACAGAGATATATTCTAAAACCCTTGCTTATAATGAAGTTTTACTACCTTGGTATAGACATGAAGTGAGAACTTTTTTTTTATATACAAAAGTTCAGTTGATCTTTCTAGCATAGTTAGACCCATTGCACAACTAAATTTCCCAGTACAAATCCCCTTTCTAAATCTAGACTAATTTCTTTTTTTTTTTTTTAAGAGAGAGATACAGTGAGAGAGAGGAAAGAAAGAGAGAAGCAATCTTTATTTAGTTTTTCACATGGCCTTTGTTGCTCTAAGACTTAGTAGTGTACATGGTGCTGGGGTTTGAACTCGCATACTTGTACATGCCAGGCAAGTGCCTTAACTGCTAAGCCACCACTCCAGGACCATAAATCTAGACTAAATTCAGTGTGATTATTGCAGTATTCTTTGATATCCTTTGGAAAGAAAAAAGAAAGGTAATATACGGATACAGAATCACCAGAGCAAAATCAAGGAAGTATAGAATATATAGTTATGTTTGAGGGAAAGAAAGAGAATATAGGAAGAACTATAGGAGCAAATCAAGACAACCAAAACTCACAAAGGAAATACAAGAAAACACTCCTGGCAATAAGATTTTCTTCTCACCAAACATAAATGCTAGAAAATTGCTGTACTTGTTCCTCTCTTTTCTCATTTGTGAAAGATTTGTCCTATGTTCTTCAGCATTTCCCATACTTCACTATAAAACACCTGTCTCAAAGCAAGGGAAAGTAAAACAGGGGAAAGATAAGACCAAGATTTGTAGGACTCTTGCTATCTGTGTAAAATATGGAAGCTTATACAAAACTGTGGCCAAGTTTGTGTTGACTAGTAAAATTATTTTTCAGTGGAAACACATAAAATTTAATACTCAATCTTTAAAAAGTTAGGTATTGTGGGACTCAGTGTCAGAGCAACTAAAACCATGTGAAAAACTCAATAAAAATTGATTCTCTCTGTCTTTCTCTCTCTCTCTCACTATTCTTCTCTCTTTAAAAGAAATGTTAGGTATTGTAAAATTTAGTTGAAGTATATCATCTTCCTTTCTAAATGAATAATTTCTCCATTGAAAATTTTAACCTTGGGACTGGAGTGGTGGCTCGGTGGTTATGGCACTTGCCCAGCATGCGCCAAGTACATGGGTTCAAACCCCAGCACCACGTACACAACTAAGTGTCAGAGCAACAAAAGCCATGTGAAAAATTCAATAAAAATTGATTCTCTCTCTCTCTCTCTTACTGTCATTCTCTCAAAAAAAAAAAAAAGTCTCACCTTTTTGCTCATCTTAAATGGATGGAGAAAAACAGCATTGTCACAATAGTAATATTTTATTTCAGGAAAAACCTTAAGTGGTTTATTTTAAGTTTTGAAGAGTTTGGGCATTTTTGTTAGACATAGAGGTATAAATGAAAATCAAACTTAATTTTTAATGAACAATAACTATATCCAATGTACTTTGTTAAACACTTTTCAAGTACCTTTTCATTGATTCTTATGAATTATATAATACAGCACTTTGCTTTCTAGTTATGAACATAGAAATTTAGGGAGGCTGAAGTCATAAACTACTGAATGTCAAAAAGCAGTCTTAACTACAAATCAATTAGAGCCATATTCTTATACATTAGAAAAACTAAATTTTTGTTGTTTAATTGCAAACTGATTAGGGAACCAAGTGGCAAAAGATTCCTTTTATCTGTAGCATTATTAGATTGACACATTTCACCAAATCACAGAGAAGAAATAGTTTTTGTAAATGTATTTGCATCAAAAAATTAGCCAAAACATTAAAAGCACTATGATATTGAATTAAAAGAATTTTTATCTCACATTTTTACTCTACAATTGGTCAACGAATGAAAGCTGGAGGGTCCCTGAATTTGGAATTACTTCATCTGAATTAGAATTCAGGTTCTGGATTCAGGTTCTGTACCAACACTTTCAGTGACCTGGGACAAGTTATTTGACCTCTCTGTAGACCAGTTTCCTTATCTGTGAAATAATGTTTAGCAATGGTACTGACATCATAGTGTTATGAGAACTAAATCAAATGATGTTGTAAGGCATTTAGCTTTGTGCTTGACATAAATAAATCTCAACCAAAGATGCTTTTTAATATAATATCAGAGAAGGAAATGCTTCAGGTAATACACTGCAGAGATAAGTTATTTAAATATATATATAATTTATTAAATTATGATTTGCAATAACTTTTTACAAGGTTTAGGAAAATTTTGTAAAAACTTAAGGTTCTTCAAAATTGCCTACTGTAAGTTAAGATGAATCTATCAGAGAGCAGACATCATTTGCCTAACTGCAGCATGATTCCAGTGTACAAATATTTTACTCATAGACTTCACCATGATATTTATGAAAGGGTAATGACTGAACCATCTTTTGGAAGAATGTGTTTCTCTGTCTTGATAAATTAACATTGAGCAAATTCTAACTACAAAATGAATGAAGGAGAGATGATAAGACAGAGGCAGGAGAAGAGTTATATGCCACAAGGAATGAAGTGTAAAAGTAGTAGGACAGGAGACTTTTTATAATTTAGAGACTCTCAATTTACTTTATCCACAATCTAATTGCTTGGATGGTGGAAACCAGGAATGAATTGATTACTGGGAAATATTGAGAGACTTCTGTCTATTTTCAGTGTTAAAACTGCAAGAAATAACTGACTTAATCATAAATGATATGGTTTCCTGAGGGATCCAAATGATTATGAAACTATTTTGCTGCAGCTGTATATATAACCCATGTCAAAATGATTTACTGCTGAGGCTCTTACATTCCTTTCCATATTTACAATTCCAACAATTAAAATTTCTACTTACCCTGTTATCTCCAAACAAATTGTACAAAGATACAAAAAGTCAAGAGTTTTAGTGGAATAGTTATATACTTCAAACTTGCAGTGGTATCCATGTCTCTTATTTAACATGTTTTAACAACATTTAAGTTATATTTTATAACAGTTATCTAAAATTTTTTCATTACTCCATTTTATGTTCAAATCCTTATATGTATGTAGGATGGAGTAAGTGGTGTCTTTTAGATACATATATTAGAATACATAATTAGTAGGTAGAGGGAGAGAGAGAAAGAAGGAGAGCACACACGAGTGCTAGATCAGTGTAACTGAAATTAGTTCAATAATTATTTTTCCCTTTAAAGGAACTGAAGAGGAAGATGAAGGGGATGATTGTCTTTTGGGGTCTGTGGATGAGTTCTGGTGGTTTCCTCATATGTGGAGTCATATGCAGCCCCACCTCTTCCAAAATGAGTCATCTTTGGTAGAGCAGATGATTCTCAACAAAAAATTTGCCTTGGTAAGTAACTCATATTGATTATTGCATTGAACTAGTGTTTACTGATTAGAGAAATGACAAGTTTTTTTTTTTTTTCCTAAGGGAGAGGGACAGTGAGAGAGACAGAGGAAGAGAGAAACAACTTTATTTAGTTTTTCACATGGCCTTAGTTGCTCCAACACTCAGTTGTATATGTGGCGCTGGGGTTTGAACCCAGGTCCTCATGCTTGCCAGGCAAGCGCCGAAATCGCTGAGCCACCGTTCCAGCCCCAATGACAAGGTTTTATAGTGAAAACATTTTTGAGGCTTAGGAATTTTGGCACTTGTTAAGTAGCTTTTCTGTGTACTTATGAAGAAGCTCTTGATACTACAGGCTTTGAGTATTTGGTTTTTGAGTTTATATTGGGTGCATATCACTACGCTTAATGCAATGAGTCATCTAATGTAAGAGAGACTTCACAAATTATAGGACTCGGTTATATGACATTGCAGTCAGAGCTCCTAAGACATGTTTCCTGTCTGGAAGGAGCTTCATACTGCACTGTGGAGGCATAAGTATGAAACAAAGCAATTATGCAATAAAATGAGATAGTCTATGACCTAGTGTCAAATAGGAAATATACAAAACCCATGGTTCAGAGAAATAAGTGTCACTGAAAGTGGCAAAGGACCGGTTCTTGTAGAAATGGGATTCAATATTTCCTGAAATATTAATAAGATTTAGGTACAACAATGAAATAAGGTTGAGGGAAAAGACCAGGTACAATGCCATAAATTAGACATGAAGTAATAAAGATTCTATCTAGCAATGTTATGGAAATGAAGGAAAAACAATTCAAAGACATTGCAAATATACATGTTACAGAGATTTGCTTGGCGAAGGAAGATATATTGTTTGAAGTTGAGGGTTTATGATTTGGGAAAGGAGAATTTAAGGAAAAACTTTAAATAAGTACATAAGGAAATTGACTTGCAAGCATAGAGGGCACTGATGCAAACTTACATGGAATAGTATTCTGTATTTTCTTCTCAATGTAGAACATCAAGCACATTCTGGCTAGCATATAGAGCCCATAATTGTCTTTTAACTTCAATGTACTACTCCCTGAAATTAAAAAATAATAATAATCAAGGATCTGGAGCAGTGACTCGGCAGTTCAAGCACTTGCCTGGCATATGCAAGGACACGGATTCAAACCCCAGCATCATATACACAATTAAGTGTTGAAGAAATAAAGGCCTGCTGATAAAATAAATAAAATTGATTCTCTCTCTTTCTCTCTCTCTCCACCCTCCCTCTTTCTCTTAAAAAAAGCCAAAATAATACCCATCGTATTAATATGAAAGTATTTTGATAGTATTTGTAAGCTCCTTTAAAATAGATATATTTTTCTCCAAAAGTATAAGCAAAAATAGTAATCATCATGTTAAATTGAATAAATACTGCCATGATTTTTTAATAGAGAGTACTGTAAGTTCTATCTCAATGGAAGAGAGACAAATCTAAGACTGCTTATATTAGCAATATTAATCAACAAGACATGATGTGGAGATGAAAATTACTTTGTAGTTGCTTCATAAATCTGTAATGAAAAGGAGAAAATAATTTGTGAAAGAAGAAAATATGTGATTACAGTAGAAGAAGGAAGCAGTAAAATATGAAATACTGAGAAAAGAGGAGGGAGTTTTGTTCTTGTTTTTGGCAAAGTTAAAAGCATAGTGTATCAACAAGTTTGATAAAGAGATGACCCTCACTGTTATAAAACTAGAATAGTATATAGAATAATAGATGTTCATTCTATTATTACTTGAATGAATGAATTAATGAATCAATCAATGGATGCCAATATGATGTTCATATTTAGAACAGCTGTAAACAATACATATAGTACATATATTGAAAACAGTCATGCATAGGGGCTATATGTACTGTTTAGAATTCCTAAATAAAAAGTGTCATAAATTGAAAAAAATAATCCAAAATCAAAATCTAATAATTTTTAACCTCTTAATTCAAGTTCCAAGCAAAAATTTCTTAGGAATTTAATTTCTTACTACATGTTGACAACCCAAATTATGGTATTTGAGGCAATATGGAATAGTCTTAAAGGATCTTTAGAAATAATACCAAATGTATTTTCATTTAATCAAATATAAAACCAGTGGATGGAGAGTTGTCAAGAGTAAACAGATAAGAAAACAAACTGCATCCAGGACTTGTTGGTTCCTAGCCATGACATCATGAGAGGAAATATATATATATATATATATATATATATATAGCCTTTGAGAATAGTGATTAACACATAACTTTAGTCAAAAATGATTTAGGAGACAAACAATGGAATCTAAGGAACTTTACATATAACTAATCGTGTTACCCAGTATAGGAAAAAAAAACACTTGAATTCAGTGGAAACTGAATTAAATTCTGCCTCAACTATCTACTTAAAAGGAAACTATTAATCTGTGCTAATATTACTATCCTAAATTGGTTTATATTCTGTTTTTCTCCATGTTCTTGGAGAGTCTTGATTTTAATATGAGCATGAATGGATCCCAGTGAAGGATTTGAAAGACCATGCAAAGAAACAATGGGCTCCCTTAGGAGAGTATGGGTTTTCAAACAAGAAAGGAGGTCATGGTTGCAATATTCAAATGATGATTATGTTAGAGGACATTTGAAGTACCCTTCCTGCTAATAGAATCTGAGGCTATGATCTAAAACTCTGGGCCTTCATTTTCACTATCTACAACCAAACACCTGCCACTTGCATTAAGTATTAGCAAATACATCTGGTATATTGTCCTTTAGCACAATGTAGACATTTCTGATTCACAAAGGAATTCAGTGTCCATTTTATTTTAGTTTTGAAAGCTCTGTCTAATAGCTTATTGTGGAAGGTTAAGCAAATCTGTTAAGAAATTTGCATTTGATGACTGTAGGAAATGCAGCTTTAACAGTTGCTTAGAAAAAAATTTTCAGTAACCAAATATGAGCTAACTGAAGAATTCAAATGAAATTGAATATATTTGGACATATTTTTGAAAGGTCACCAAATTTCAGTAAAGGATAATTATAACAATAATGATCGATCAGAAACACAGTTTGAAACATCTACTATATAGCTTTAAAAATCAGATAAAGTATCATTAGAAAAGTAAAATAACATTGTATTTAAACTCCAAAACATCATCAATAATATATACTCTCACCTGAATGTCAATTTTGACAAAGGATGATAGCTTATTTTTTTTTGTTTTCATATATTTATTATTTACTTTTAAACTTGGGTTTAAGCCCAGTGCCTTGCACATGCAAAGTGAGCACCCTGCCACTGAGACACATTCACAGCGTTATAGTTTAATTTTTCCAGATCCATGCATGCTGCTCCTGAATTTTTACTGTTTTTTTAACCTTATATTTACCTGAAATGGAGAGGGTGCATGTTTTCTGAGAGGTGCTTATAAACACAGCAGAGATGGAAGTGATGGCAGAAGAATAAATAAGTAAATTCTGCATAAGTTCTAAACTTGTGTCTGTTTTGGCATTTTCATATCTCCCCCTCCACGATCCCAGAGATTTAAGTATTTCTTTCAGTTCTTTCTTTCATACCATTTTTTGGTCATTTTCAAAATCCCACTTCACTTCCAACTTATTTATCCCACATCTGATTTTTATAGTAGCCTCCAAAGTACTCCCAAATTCCACATTTTTTTACTTTAAATTATGCTCAGATCAGGGAATGTTATAAAACTCAAAACTCTATAATTCTACATTTCCTCCGTGTAGTAGAACTTACATTTTATTCAGGATTGTACCTAAGGAAATATAAGAAGAGAAGTTATTGCACTTCAAATGTGTTCCAGATATTGTGCTTTGTTTTTTCCACATATCCTTAATTAATTGTGAAAACCATCTATTAGACTGATTATTACTGTTTTAGAAATCCATCCTGGGTATGGTGGCACACACCCCAGGGACTCAGAAGACTAAGGCAGGAGGACTGCAAATTCCAAGCCAGCCTCAGCAGTTTAGTGAGGCCCTAAGCAACATAGTGAGTACCTGTTTCAAAATTAAAAAAAAAAAAAAAAAACAAGCTTATAAAAGGGCTGACAATGTAGCTTAGCAGTAAAACAATCTGGAATCAATCTCTAATACCAAAAATCAAACAATAACAGAAAAAAATTCAAAGTGAGGATCAGAGTGCTTATGTAACTTTTTAAAGATTGCACACAGTGGAAGTTCCAAAAAGGACTTTATCCCTGGTCTATCAAAGTCCAAAGCCCATGTAACCACAGTAGTTTGTATAGTTGCAAGTTGCCATGTTAGTGACACTGCTTTTAATTGCGGTCACAAAAACCTCATATTCAGAATATCATTACCTCCCCATAAGGGTATGTTTTAGTTAGCTTTTTCACTGATGCAACCCAAAGACCTAAAAAGGACAATTTTAAAGAAGTTAATTTGACACTCATGGTTTCAGAGGTCTCAGTCATAGCTGGCTGGCTCCATTGCCCTGGGTTGAAGGTGAGGCAATAACATGGTGGAGGAGTGTGATAGAGGGAAGCATCTCAGGACATGGTCATTAGGAAGAAGACAGAGACAGAGCTCTGCTCAAAACGGACAAAATATAAGCCCCAAAGGCACACTCCAAGTGTCCCACATCCTCCAACCACACCCTAAATACCTACAATTAGCATCAGTTAATTCATTCAAGTGGATCATCACAGTGATTAGGTTAAGGTACTCATAATTCCATTATCTCACCTTTGAATGTTCTTGTATTGTCTCACACAAGAGCTTTTGGGAGATACCCCATAAACCATAACAGAGTGTATTTTAAAAACAAGCTTAGGGGCTGGAGCTGTGGCTCAGAGGTTTTGGTGATTGCTTCGCATGCGCAGATATGCAGGTTTGAACCCTAGTTGTGTATGTTCGAACGTACACAACAAAGTGTTAGAGCAACAAGGGCCAAACGGAAAAACTAAATAAAATTGATTCTCTTTTTCTCTCTCTCTCTCACTGTCCCTTTCTCTCTTGAAAACAAAAACCAAAACAAGCTGAGTACATTGAAATCTGACCTTTTATAGTGTTTTCTTTTAAATAGATGTTCATATAAATTGCACAATTTCTTCTGTTTGTGCAGCCAGCACCACAAGCATTACCTCAACAGTGCCTATTATAAATACCAGAAGATATGCAATAATTGCATCAACCAAACTTCACAACTTCTCTATTCTTTTAGGAATATCAAAATATAATTAAATTATTTGCTTGATTCCTAATTTAATAAATCTCATATATTTTTAGAAAGATTAAATGCATTTGAAAGTACTGCTGGAATAAAGACTGTCCCTGAGTTGTTTATAGCTTTTTCTTTTAACCTTTCAGAGACCCTAAAGGTCTGAATAAAACTCATTGTATCAAATTGAGAAAACTATATTAAAATAAATCTTCCATTCCTCCATTGTGTCTCTAGGTAATTTTCTTTTAAGCTATTTCAATATAGCATAAAGATAAATCTTCATAAATTGTTTTTGTTTTACAATCCTACAATGTTCCTTTCTTTTGTTTTACTTGAATAAATCCCAGCAATTAGTTTTTCATGTGACTCTTATTCCTCTGACACCCTGTTGTTTACGTGGTGCTGGGGTTTGAACTTGTGTACTTGGGCATGCCAGGAAAGCACCCTAATTGCTGAGCCACTGCTCCAGCCCAAACCCCAGCAATTAAACACAAAAATCAACCTGGCCTATGCCAGGTGAAAGTATCTACATCATACTTCTGAGTTCTCAAAAAGCACATCCTTTACCGTTTTGTTGATTTATGAGATACTCAACAAAGATATGACAACATTCTGAAGGGAACTGTAACAGAAGAAAACAATGTGCCCTATTAAATGGAAAGATACTTAAATAATTGCATAGTTATTATTAAGAATGACTGGGAAATAATCTATCACACAATACCAAATAAATTTTTCAAGAAATTACAAGTTAAAGGAAAAACAGAGTGGGGGCAGATTTTTTTATTCTTTTTTAGTTCCAGTAATGAATTCTTAGCTTAGTTTTTGTTTCTGAAATTTCTTTATGCATTTGACTTAATAAATATCATTCAAGTTCAGCAAATATTCAGCTGGTCACTTGTGATATTTGAAGGAGAATATGTGGTTTCAAGGAAGGGTTTTTGATGATACCATTATTATAATCTTATTTATGGTGTACCAGATTATTACTTATCTCCTATTTTATGCCTAATATCAATTGATTTTTTCTGGAAGAAATTATACTGTTTATATTTACACTATATACATAATGTTGATTTTTTTTTTCAGCTGAGTAACACTATATTTACATACAATTGATCATGATAGTTTATCTTTTAGTAGTATCTCTTCTTAAGAATTCTGAGTTTCTTGGGCCCAGAGTGATGGTGGAAGGATTCTTAGTTTACCTTTGTTTTCTTTTTAAAAATTATTTGTTACACAAAAGAAAGAGGAAAATGTTGAATGAAAGGAAATCAACCAACAGTTTTGCTTAGTTATTTCAGTCTATAAAACTCTGTGAAATGATTGATTTTATTATGCTACTTGGTGAGAGAATTAACACTTGGTGAAGCTTACAATCTGCCCAGGGTCCTATGGTC
The DNA here is from genome assembly GCA_004027875.1 of Aplodontia rufa. Classification (NCBI taxonomy): domain Eukaryota; kingdom Metazoa; phylum Chordata; class Mammalia; order Rodentia; family Aplodontiidae; genus Aplodontia; species Aplodontia rufa. The sequence continues at coordinate 19,508 of PVKS010020374.1, read as the reverse complement.
AATGAAGTTTAGCACTGAGACTGAGCTGTGGATTCATAAATCTCTGTGTTCTCCATGATACTATGCTACTCTCTGTCTTCAAAACTTCTGGTACATTGATAATTTAATCGTCATGGATTTGGTTATCTGTAGGGCTGCAAATAAGATTATTTTATCACTATATTGTTAATAAAACACTATATACTATAATTCAGATATAAGTAATCTCAGAGTCACACTGTCTTTCCAGTTAATGAGATTTCATTGTACCATTTTTTGAAGAGAGAGAAAGAGGAAGGGGTACAGAGAAAAGGAAAGGGAGAAATAATTAATTAATTTTTATTTGTTTTTTCATCTGGTTTTGGTTTATCTGAGACTTATCTGTGTATGTGGTATTAGGGTTTGAACACAGATCTTCATGCATGCCACGCAAGCATTCTAACATTGGGTCACTGCTCAAGCCCTGTTATTAACACTTTTTTTTTATTGAGAAATTTATTTTTTGAACAACCATACAAGTTTTTAAAAAATAATATAAAATGTATATAGATTCTGGAGCTTAGATTTACCCTGAAGAGTGCCCACCCCAATTATCCACCTTTATCCCTCCTTTCCCCTTCCCACAATATCTCTAAAAAAGTATTAGGTTGTATAATATTACACCTTATCTAGATTTAACATATGATAATAGACCACCTTTCTCAATGGCCAGGGTCTAGTTCCAGCCTACACAGATGAGTGGAGACATTCAACCATTGGTTCTCTGGGTTAAGCTGATTTTACTCAGCATAATTTCTTCCATAGCCACCCATTTACCTTCAAAGCCTGCAATATCATTGTTTCTAATTGCTGTGTAAAATAACATGGTATATATGTAACACAGTTTTTTGATCCATTCATCCATTGAAGGACATCTGGGTTGTTTCCATAATCTAGCAATTGTAAATTGAGCTGCTGTGAACATAGATATTGATGTGTCACTATAATGTGCTGATTCTAAATCCCCTGGAAAAATACCCAGGAGTGGAATAGCAGTATCATAGGGTGGGCTTATCCCTAGTTTTTTGAGGATTTTCCACACTGCTTTCCAGAGGGGCTGTACCAGTCTACAGCTCCACCAACAGTATGTTAGTGTGCCAATCTCTCCAGAGCCCCTCCAGCATCTATTAGTTTCTATTTTCTTCATTTTTGCCATTCTGACTGGCATGAGGTGATATCTTAATGTACTTTTCATTTGCATTTATCTGATTACTAGTGATTTGGAGCACTTTCTCATGTATTCATTGGCTTGATTAATGTCCTCTGTTGAGAAGTTTCTATTTAGCTCTTTGGCCCATTTATTAATTGGGTTGTTTGTGTTTTTGTAGTTGAGATTTTTGAGGATTTTGTAGATCCTGGATATGAGTCCCCTGTCTGAGGAACCATAGCCCATGATTCTCTCCATTTTCATAGGAAACCTCTTGACTCTTGATTTTTTCCTTGGCAGTATAAAAGCTTTTTAGTTTATGGCATCCCATTCACTGATTTTTGACTTTACTTCCTTCACTTTTGGAGACATGTTGAGAAAGTCTTTGCCTACTCCCAAATGCTGAAGTGTTGGACCTAATTTGTCTTCTATCAGTTGCAAGGTAGCTGGTTTAATTCCTAGCTCCTTCATCCATTTTGATTTGATTCTCATACAAGGAGAAAGATATGGGTCTAATTTCAACTTTCTGCAAGTGGCTGTCCAGTTTGTAGAGCACCATTTGTTGAAAAGGCTATCTCTCCTCCATGTAATATTTTGTCCCCCTTTGTCAAAAATCAGATGTTTAAAGATTTGAGGGTTTGTTTCAGGGTCTTCCATTCTATTCCATTGGTCTTCTTTCCTATCTTGATACCAGTACCATGCTGTCATTATTACTACAGCTCTACAGTATAGTTTTAGATCTGGTATGGCAAAACTGCCTGTTTTATCTTTCTTGCTTAGTAGTGTTTTGGCAATTCTAGGTTTCTTATTGTTCCAAATGAACTTGAGAATTGCTTTTTCTATGTCTTTAAAGAACGACATAGGTATCTTTTAGGGATAGCATTAAATTTATATAAAGCTTTCAGTAGAATGGCCATTTTTATTATATTAATTCTGCCTAACCAAGAGCATGGGACATCTTTCCATCTTCTTAGGTCATCTTGGATTTCATTCTTCAATGACCGATAAATTTCGTTGTAGAGATCTTTGATTTCCTTTGTAAGGTTAATTCCCAAGTATTTTATTTTTTTCGAAGATATTTTGAATGGGACTGATTTCCTGACTTCTTCAACAGTCCTGTATTAACACTTTTAAAGACTTTACTCAAGACTTTTGTTCTTTTTGTTATTGTAACTATGACTTTGTTATCCAAACTGTTAGACAAAGCATCTCCTTTCTGAATTTTCTCAATCTGTAGCAATATTACCAACCAGGGAAACTCACCAAAGCCTCAAATTCCAATTTTTATTGAGGGTTCATTATGTAGACAAGTTGATGGATTCATTGGACATATGATTGAATTCAGTTCCTAACTCTTCTCTCCTACTCAGGGTCTGGTTGATTACCCCTACCTCAGCACCACCACTCTAATAACATGGTTGGTTTTTCTGGTGTGGTCATATCCCATCCAAAGTCATGGCATAAACTTGCATAGACTTTCAGGTGCCTTTGATAAATAACAAAAACATTTCCATTACCAGGAAAATTCCAAAGATTTAAGGAACCAGAAATGAGTAGCAGAAATACCATCATTTATCATAGGAATTATGCTAATATTTAGCCACCTTGGTATGCCATACTGAACCTTAATTCTCTAAACTAGAAATAAATTCAACTTGTGTTAGGTTTTGTTCAGTTTCCTTTCAACAGTAACTTTACACATATTGGATCGATAAGTGGCTATTGCCAATAGTCACTGCCATTCCTTACTTTTCATCAGTCAGAGTAGGACATAGGGAACTCACTCCCCTGGTACTGGTAGGCCCACTGGTCCCCTTAAGCTGAAGTTTGTGTATGGACCATCATTTTCACCTTAGGAAAACAAATTAAATTTAGAAGTTTTAAAATGCATATTGTATTCAAGAAAAGTTTCATGTATTTGTTTTTATATGTGTATATATATATGTATATATCTGATATTGTGTGTATGTTCATGCATATACCTTTTTAGATTAAAAGGTTTGAATCTAATTTTCCAAACATGCTCCTATTATCTGGAAAAATATATCTTTTTCTTTGTGAAATAATCTCTCAAATGTTCATAGTTCTTAAGGAAGCCATTTGAAATCAAAACCACAAAAATAAAAATAAAACTCAAAAATACCAAATGTAAAATGTAAATAGAAGGATGCTTTAAAGGCACATAAAATGTAAATGTGAATACTCAGTCTGTGAGATAACCAAAGCAAGTACCTCTATATCCTGAGAAAATGTGAAATTCCAATCAAAATGAAATGCAGAAAGCATTTAAAAGTATTTTCAAATTATGTTGTAATGAAGTTTTAAATTTTCTTCTCCGTACATTGCCAGATTGCAAAATATTTTTTACTTCCTATCACTCTGCATTTTTTAATTATGTTAATTTACATACTTGCTAATTTATGAAATATAGAAAGAGGCAATGGATCTTCTAGTCATTAATGGAAATTAAAAAGCTTCTCCTTTTTGGAAAGATCAAAATACAGATAAACATTAAAAGTAACATACCATTCTTAATTATTATCAAATGTTTAAATATATAAATGCTATCAAAAATAGTAATAAGCAATTATTTCTTCGGTAATTAAATTAATTATATAGTTTGAATATGTGAATACTAATTTTTTTCTTATTTCTTTGAGGCTTTGGGGGGAAATTTAAAGGATTACAACATAACTTTTTGCTTGATAAAAGTTCTTTTCTTCACACTGTCTACTTAGAAATATTTGAATGATACTTTAGGAAAAGTCTAATCTTTAATTTTATACAGTGTGACCTAAGTACATAAATCCAATATAATAAATAAATATGTGTTTTGCACTGAAATATTTTTTAACTATCTTCTCAAAACTGTTTTTGATTATTAGTTTCATAGTCATTACAGTTTCCCTGTGAGTTACCATATGTTCAATTTTCAGATGAGTTGACAGTTTAGCTGAGATAATTGAGAAAGTGAAAATTCAAATGATAGGAAGGTGTCAGAATTAATCTACACACTAGTTCACTTCTATTTGTCAAGTGGTTGCTGTTAGGAAGATATTGAAAAGATAGCAGTGAACAAAACAGAATCCAGACTTCATGGAGGTTTTTGCTTAGTGTGGAAGAAAGGCATTAGGTAATTAATTATAGGTGCTTACAAGCTAAGTAGTATACTATGAAAAACAAATGAAGGTTACTAAAAGAAATCTTAATGTGTACTTCATTTAGATTGGGGCATATCTTTCACTCTATTTTAGCCACATTAACCTTTTCCTAAAACTTTTTAAATCAGTTTTTGGGTTTTTGTTGTTGTTGTTGTTTGGCTTCTGTGACCAAAAGACCCAACAAAAACAAATGTAGAATCAAATTTATTTATTGTTTCATCTGGCTTTCATTTCTCCAACACTTAGTTGTGTTTGTGGTGCTGGGGTTCATTTGTATATGTGGTGCTGGAGTTCAAACCTGGGTCCTTGTGCTTGCTAGGCAATTGCTCCAACCGCTGAACCCAACAACATGTTCTTAATCTCAAACTGAAAAACTTGGAAGAGAGTAATCACCCAAGAACCTAGTAGTATGGCTAAACTCTCTGGAACATGACAGTCTGTCTTACAGAGTATACTACACACAATGTTAGCCTAGACCTTTTTATTCAATAAGATTTGAGGTATTCATTCTGTTATTGAATCCAAATTTGGTGGGGCAAATTTATATTGCCTTTAAATCACATTTAAAAGAAACCTCCTACTAACTCTCAGTGACACACAGGTTGAAAATATTTGACCCTGAATGAGACTTTCAAAGAGATAGGAGGGAAAACAAGTCCAGGAAAAGGTAGTGGGATAGAAGTGCTGGTTTTCCACAAAAACTTCCTGAGATAGAATCTCAAAATCCATAGGGGAAGTAGAAAGCACATCCTCTTTTGGCTAAAATAGGTGGCTCAGAAAATTTATAATTTCTACATTAGAAACAACAGTGAACAGCATTCACTGATGTGTTTCAGGAACTGTTTTAAATACTTTCTTTTGTTATTTAATAATGTGAATCCCTTTGAGATAAGTATCCTCCTTCAAGCATGTTTGGGAATAGAACATGAAGCTTAGAGGTCATAAATCATTTTCCATAAGTCACATAGAAGATAATTGGAAGAATAAAATGGCCAGATATGTGAGTTCAGGAAGGGGAGGTTTTCTGCCACTCTGCTACACTGCAAATAAAATATCAAACTTTAGTGCTGAAAAATAGAAAGAAAAAAATGAAAACTTTGTGTACATTGATTTCCAAATATTAGTGAACAATCCAAAATAAGAGAAGTGCCTCTGCTACGCTAAGTTATCTTTTTTACTATACAGGGCTCCTGAAGATAAGGCTGATTACTTATAGGAATGTAAAACTTCTTTGAACTTTTTATTACTGTAACTTTTACAAATATGTAGGCATCTGAATTTTATAATGTTGCTCCAGCTGTCATGGAATTCATCTTTACTTCCTCTTTCAAAAATTCTTAATTTTTTCTTTCTATACCTGTGATTAACATTCATTTTCTTTCATCCTTGTCTTTATCTCTGCGCCCTTATTCTTAAACCACTTTGGGTGAACACAGATAATTTCTAACACAAATTATGTGTTGACACATGATTCTTAGTTGAAATTGCTTGAGCTTGAGTTTGTAAAATCCAGTTTAAAAACTGAGATATTTTACCTCAATTTAGTGGGGTTCTAAATGACATAATAATAAGTGTATAGTTATATAAACATCTATAAAGGTTGCAGATAAAATGAAGGACATTATCAATTTTTCCCTCTTATACTTTAGCAAGCACTCCACCTCTACTATGATACATTCTCTTCTCTCAGCAGCAAGTTGTTAGCTCTCATTTCTAGCATCCTCAGCAATACCTGACTAAACTGAGTTTTAGCAATGAATAGGCTTTATAGAATGAAAGGGGTGTTCCAATTGAGGGGGGAAGTGCATACAGTATGTAGGAAAGACTTGAAGGAAATATGAGAAATTGGGGTGGTAGCAGATACCAGTAGGAGATTAAGCTGTGAGTAGTCTGGGACCAAATGTTGAATCTTTCTACCATGGAAAGAAATCTAAACCGTTAGCAGTCTGGTTTTTCTTTTTTTTTTTCCTATATTCAGATGTTTCCTTTAGTCTGCTCTTTTGTTATTATTTAGGTTGAAAAACAAAGCAAGCTGTACTTGACTTTTTATATATTCACTTGTAGCACATATCTATAGTTCAGTCCATTTAATAGCCTATATCTGGTTGTGTGTATGTGAAATTGCTCTTTGGCATAAAGAAAGCCATAACAAATTCAAAGGAAGTTGACTTAAGTGGAACTTTTGAAGACTATCAACCAATTGAAAAATGCAAACAAACCAAAAGAAAATTCAGAGGGCTGGTGTGGTGGCACAGAGTTATTGTGCTTGCCTGGCATGCATGAGGACATAGGTTCAAACCCTGACACCATATACACAACTGAGTGTCGGAGCAACAAAGACCAGATGAAAAACTATGTAAAACTGATTCTTTCTCATGCACTTTCACTCTCCCTCTCTCTCTTAAAAAAAAAAATAATAATAGGGGCTTGAGCAGCAGCTTGGCAGTTATGGCGCTTGCCCAGCATGCACAAGTACATGGGTTCAAACCCTAGCACCACGTACACAACTAAGTGTCAGAGCAACTAAAGACATGTGAAAAACTCAATAAAAATTGATTCTCCCTCTCTCTCTCTCTCACTGTCCATATCTCTTTAAAATAATAATAATAATTAATAATAATAATAATAATTCAGGAGAAAGAAAAATACATGCCCACTACTGAAACCATGGGGTTCTTTTTTTCTAAACGACAAGTTTCATCTTTTGTGCCTATGCAATTTTCCTCTGTTCCAAAGAGCAGTGTGTCAGGATTAATGTACTTCCTCCACTGAAGAAGAGAAATTGCAATTATACACATTTGTTCCAAGCCCCCTCTAAAATAATCCAGATTTTACATGGATTTATTTTTGGAATGGACAGAATCTTAGCAGGTTCTCTTGAATAAGAGGTATTGTGACACATGACTAGTTATTTCATGAACAGTTTCTCTCTCTCTCTCTCTCTCTCTCTCTATCTCTCTTTGTGTGAGAGAGGGGAACTAGATATAAATTTGGAAACATTTATTAAACTAAACTCATGCTATATATGGAATTTCACTCCAAACAAACTAATTTCTGAGAATATTTGATTCCTTGTATTTTCTCTATGAGGGCCTCTATTTCAAAGTAAATTACTCTGTAGAATTTTGGTACATTATCCAACCAAAAGAATGTGCTTCTCCCGAGACAAGGAATGTTGTCTATTACTAGCCCCAAACTAAGAGACCAACAAAAATGAAACAGACTTGATAGAAACTGTGCAGCACACACAATAAAAACCTCTCAGTGGCACATGTCTGTAATCCCAGTGACTCACGAGGCTGACGCAGGGGGATTGAAAGTTCAAAGCCAGCCTCAGCAATTTAGCAAGGCCCTAAGCAACTTAGCGAGATCCTGTCTCAAAATAAAATCTAAAAATGGTTGGGGATACTGCTCAATGGTTAAACTTCATGAATTCAATCCCCAGTACAAAACAAACAAACGAAAAACAAAAACGCAAGAACCTTGTCAGCAGCCCTAATGAACTCAGAATGTTAGATCTGCTAAAAAATACTGATTTTATTCTGCAGAGAATTCTAAATATTGTTTGTCATTTAAATTATGGAAACGTTAAACAATTAACAAATTTGTTATGAGAAGGATTTGCTGAATGGATTTCTAATCATTTTCTGTCCCATCACCTATCAATCACAAATGTATCAAGATCAAGACTGGTGAAATAGCACACCACTTCCTGTGTTCTTAAAATTTGCCACTTTAATATTACAAAATAAAGAATGATGGATTTAAATAAATATTTGTAGTATATTGGAAAACCACTGGGTAAAATATGACCATTTCTAATTAATGTTTGCTTGGTCTTAGGAGCATGGCATTCCTACGGACATGGGCTACGCAGTATCCCCGCATCATTCAGGTGTCTACCCTGTACATGTACAGCTTTATGAAGCCTGGAAGAAGGTTTGGAATATTAAAATCACCAGCACCGAAGAATATCCACATCTCAAACCAGCTAGATATCGGAGAGGCTTCATCCACAAAAACATCATGGTGAGCTTCCTCTGCTATGGATAGGGTACAACTAACAATTCCAGGCTTGATATTTCTCATTTGAAGGAACAGGAGAAGAGAAAAAAATTAAAGACATAAATGAAGGAAAAACTCCATGCTGTAGAAAATACATTGTCATATTTAAGCCCAGGATGCCCTAATTAAAGTCACTTCTTTTCATTTCTTCAATTTTAACATTATTTTTTTTCTTTTCTCCTGGCATTTTGGCTGGTAAGCAGGCACTGATGTGACAATATTACAAAAGCACTACATCAAATTGGCAAAACAATTGTAGAAGCCATCATTCCTTCAAAAAATTATTTGGTAGATAAAACTAACACTATAATTATATATTCATGATGTTGCCCTTTTGAAAGCCAGTTACATTGTATTTTTTCTTACCATGGCAGGCTAAAAATAACTATTTGAAGTAAGAAGCCAGCCACATGTGAAATTCTGCATAATCATTAACAGATAATAATACAGAGAATAAAAGACAATGTTAGGGGCTGGAATGGTGTTGATCCCGCATTCCGGAGCGGGTAGTGAGCAAAACGACCTGGAGCAGCTGGGCCCAGTCGGGCCATTCTGTGGGAGCCGGAACAGGATGGGTCGGGGAGGTAGTAATGAGGGGGCTAATGCCGGGGGTCGGGACGCGGGACTGGAACTCGGGACCTTCCTTCCCGGCCGGGGGAGAAAAGAACTCAGTCTCACGCATGGATAGCACCTTGAAAATTCTCTCCCATTTATTTTTCACACACATGGACTGATATAGCCAGAGCAGGCTGCTAAAGGACCAATGGTGAAGTGGCAGACTGGCTTATTCCAGCCAATGAGGGACTATTATGTTGGTGACATCATCTATCACCGACCGGGAAGGTGCAGAGGGAGAGAGAGAGAGAGAGAGATAAAGCAGCCCTAATGCGCAGGCACATAGCCCGTCTTGCTCAGAGCGTGCGAAATATGAAGGGAGAGGAGAAAGAAGTGTCATGGTGTCCTGTACAGCAATTCTTTTGCACAGAGCACAACAATTCCCCCTTTTAATTTTGTTTGAAGGCCGATAAAGCAGCCGGAGACCAGGGTGGGGCTCCTGTCTTAGGTTGTTCCCCCACTTTTTTGCGGGGGAAGCTTACCTGTCTCTGGATACCCGCACAGCCAATGGTATCTATGGGGAAAAACCCATCCCAGAAGGCCTGTCTTAGGTTGTCTTTCTTTGAAGACTTTACCCATCATCGTCCAAAAGGCAACAGGGTTAGCACTGGCAAGTATTGTACTTGGACATTTACGACCTGTCAAGAGCAGAAAAACTAGAGAGAAAAGTTTGTTTTGTCCCAGACAGTCCCTGATTGGCTGGCATAAGACCAGTATTTTTGGAGAGCTGCTGCAGCAAGGGAGTCGATCTGATTCCAGAGTGCTGGTTGGCATTGTGTTTACTTGGGTTCCCAAAGCCGGTCTGTGTCAAGTGTGTCTCCACGAGCAGGAACACCAGAGTCGGGTGGATTATTATGGTTCCTGGAAGAGATCAGAAAGGGAAGGCTCCTCAGGGGAGGTTGAGTCCCCTGGGTGTTCGTTAGTATTGGGAGGGCAATGCTTGAGATCCCTGGCCAGGACCCAAATTGGCTTGGGCTCATCAGTTGGAAAAACAGCCATATCCTCGCCCTGTAGTGATCAGTGGGTCAGGGCCTCTCCATGACCCCATGAGGGGATCTCTCCATCTGACCTTGAGAGTCAGGTTTGGCATGCTGGTGGTCCAATGTTTTTGAAAAGGAGAGAAATGGTCTCCTTTGGAAAAATTTAAAATATTTAATGTAAATAGGGCCATTTTTAATTGATCATGAGGGAGGAGTGTCCCCCTTTTTTGTTTTATTAGTTGAGACTTACGTGTGTTATTATGCCTTTCGATTATGGCCTGACCCTTAGGATTATGTGGAATTCCTGTGGTGTGGGTAATGTTCCACTTTTGGAAGAAGTTAGCTAGGGATTGACTAATAAAGCAAGGCCTGTTATCAGTTTTTATTTGATCTGGTAGACCTAGGGTAGCGAAACATTGAAGAAAGTGGTTGATGGCATGCTTGGCCTTTTCGCCGGTATGTGCAGAGGCCCAGCAAGCGTGGGAGAAGGTATCCACAGACATAAAGATGAATTTAAATTTCCCAAAGGTGGGATAATGGGTGATGTCTGTTTGCCAGAGATTATTGGGTCTCAGGCCTCTGGAGTTAACTCCAGGTCCCTGGAGGGGGGGAACTTGTAAGAAAGGGAAGCAGGACTTGCAAGTTTTGATAATCTTTTTTAAGTCTTTTATTGGAACCTGGGGGAAATGATGGTAAAGGCCTCTCCAGTTAGTATGAGTAAGATGATGGAAAGAGGCAGCTTCTGAGAGTGTGTAGCACTCAGAAGGATTGGAAGCGAGGGAATCAGCAAGAGTGTTACCATAGGTCAGGAGTCCAGGCAAGCTCTGATATCCCCGCAAGTGTTGAATATATATGGGATTAATTCTTTTATTTAGAAGATATCGAGCTTGGATCATAAGCGGGGTAATGGGGTTGTCATCCATCTTAATGTGGGCATGACCAAGGTTAGGAAGGAGGTTGACAACATAAAGACTATCAGAAAACAAATTAAAGGTTGTGTGAACCTTATTAAGAGCAAGGACAACAGCATAAAGCTCCTTAAACTGGGCTGAACCCTGGATCTCATGGGTAAGAGATAGATCCGGTTGATTTGGGTGAGGTTTTGAAGAGAAAAGCACCATTGATGCACCTCGTTGGCCTCCATCAGTGAAGACGGTGGGGGCCTGAGGGTCAGAACGAGACAGGAATAGACGAGGGGGGTGCCAATCTAATCTCTCAAAGGAATTCATCCACTTATAAGGGCCATAATGACAATCAACTTTTCCAAAAAACCCTTCCATGGCCAGTGCCACCCTGGTGTGGTTCCTTTGGAGCCATAAAAAATCATTGAGCCTAAAGGGGATGACCAGCGTATATGGGTCAGTCCCAAACAGACAAGTTGAAAATTCTATGCCCTTAATGATACAATCAGCCAGTTGATGATTTCAGGAGTAAATGCGGGGGACTCCTCCCACTGAGAGGTGTATCCAATGAATAGGCTTTCCCTCCTGAGCTAGAAGAGCCATGAGGAGGGTTTTACTTGGGAAAATATACAAAAATAGAGGTAGGTTAGGGTCAAATCTCTTTAGGGAGGTGGAATTAATGGCTTGTTGGACCTTAGAAAGTACCTCCTGGTGAGTGGGGGATAGTTGGACAGAGGATTGTAGGTTAAGGTCTTTTAAAAGGTCAAAGAGGGGTGTAAGTTCAGCTGTAGAGATGGGAACCAGGGTCTCATCCAATTAATCTCCCCAAGTAGTTGTTGAAGTTAGGTGAGGGTGTAAGTATCCCTAATACGTAATTGAGGTTTTAGAGGAGAAACAGAATCTATGGTGAGAATAGATAGACCCAAGAATTTTAAAGGGGGGGATATTTTGGATTTTCTCAGGAGCTACTTGGAAATTATGTTGGGCAAGGAGGTGTAGACAGTTATCAAAAGCTTGTTGAAGTGTCTCTGGACAGGGGGACCTCAGGATGATATCATCCATATAAGTATATAGAAGTAAGTTGGGGCAAGTGTCTAAAGGGGCAAGTATGTTAGACAAAAAGTGTTGACAGATAGAGGGACTATTAGCCATTCCCTGAGGAAGGACAGTCCATTCAAACCTTTGGTCAGGTCCCTTAAAGTTAAGTGAGGGAAGGGAGAAAGCAAACCTTTATCTTCAGGGTGGAGGGGGATAGAAAAAAAGCGGTCCTTAATATCAATGATATTAAGGTGATGATCAGGTGATGATCATTAGGAATGGCTGGAATCCATGGGAGGCCTCATTGAGGGGTCCCAAAGGGAACCATTCTTTGGTTAATTAGCCTCAAATCTTGAAGGAACCTCCAGTTTCTGTTGGGCTTTTTAACTACAAATACAGGTGAGTTCCAGGGACTAATGGATTGTTGGAGGTGTCCTAATTCTATTTGCTGTTTTACAAGGATATGTAGTTGTGTTAGCTCTATAGAGGGTAAAGGCCACTGCTCCACCCAAATGGGGGGCCCTGGGAGCCAATTGATTTTGGGTGTCCCAGGGGGAGCAGCTGCCCTTAGGATTGGGGGTAAGGCTGGGGATTAAGTCGGGGTAAATCCTGTCTTATGATTTTAAAGTTGGGGTTGCCCTGGTAGTTTTGGTGACATTGGCCTTCCCGGAATTATTGTTGGTATTTCTTTTCATCTAATGAATCCCCACGAAAGGCCTTATGGTTACTGGTAATGTAGGCCTGAGTTTCTGTCTTGGCCCAGGAGATTAGCTGTGAGCCCTGGCACCACTAGGGGGCACACTTCGCCTGAATTGCCGTCCGGATCCACTCATGAGACCCAGTCAGCAGTTTGCTGAGAGCAGGTTTGTCCCCCCATCCCCAGTAGGGGGGTCCGGGAACTAACCTCCATTGTGGGGGAATCTCCTCTTTTCTTAGAACTGTCTTGTCAGCCCCAGTATCTATCAAGCATTTAAAGGATTTGCCCCCAATTGTGAGGATCATTTTGGGTCGGATGCCCTGTATGAGGGTGATGGTCCAATAAGTCTCAGCTGGGGGGCCCCTATTTTTTAACGGGGCTGGGGTAAGCCCCTTAGGGAATTTAAAGGTCGACCCTGTGCATCTGTTTTAGATCGGCAATCTTTGGCCCAATGATAGCCCTTTCTGCATCTCGGGCAGGGTGTGCATGGGGTGTTAGGGAGTGGACGGTGGGCATTAGGGTCCAACCCCTTGGAGGCCCTGATTGGGTTTAATCCCTCCGCTGCCCACTGGGGACATTCCCTCTTGAAGTGACCTTCCTGCCCACACCAGAAACAGGTGGCGTTTTTCCTGGGGTAAGTCTGCTGGAGCGCACACACTAGAGTGGCTACATCCTCCCTATGAGAACTTTGCAGGGCCAAGGCTAATGCCTGGGCCTGATGAGAATGGGTCCCGATGTCTTTTGTGGCTATTATCCATCTCTCCATAGATCGGTCCTTAAGACCAGAACAAGCAATTCTATGCTCCTGACTCATTCCTTCCCATATCATCATTTTAACGAAATGATCACGGAGGTCGCCGTGAGGAAACTTGTGTTTAATGCTCCCTTAAACTCTAGTAATAAACCCAGGGAGATCTTCTCCAGGTTTTTGGTTGATCCCGACTATTGGGGACTCAGAGGGTCCCTCCTCCAGCTTTCGCCATGCGGCCAGGCCTAAAGCCCGAATTTGGTCCTGATAAGGAGGCGGAATGGCCGTTTGCTGGATGCCTGATGAATATTGATAGGTCGTGCCAGTAAGCATTCTGACAGTAATGGTAATTATGGGATTAGCACTTTGGTTACATTCTGCCTGTTGTTGACACTCCTCCCTGTATAAAGCACTCCACTTTATATACAGTGAACTTGGAAGGACTGCACCGGCCAATGCCCACCAATCCGTCGCCATACTTGGGTGGTGGGCTAGTCCCTGCAGGATAGTTTCTGTCCATGGGGCATTGGGTCCATCCTCAAGAATGGCCTTTTTTAATTCCTTAAGGTCCCCAGTCTCCCATGGGTACCACGTGGCCAGCCAGCTGCCCCCAGGGTTAACATTGACCAGAAACAATTGGCAAGGTTCAGGGCAAGGTAGGGCCGAGGGAAGTCCCAATTCAAAGGAGGGGGTGGAACTGAGACAGGTCTAAATGGATTCGAGGTGGATGTGGTATGCGGTGGGGGTGGAAGAGAAGGGGGCCCCGCTAGCACACCAGGGGGCCGAGTCAAAAGGTTTGAGGTGGGGGGTTGGAGCATGGGGAGCAGGCCTTTCTTCCTCCATAGGGATATCATCCTTTTTTTGGTTTGGGAGTTGCTCCTTTTGCATGTAGCCAGGTTTCAGGGGAAAGCAGCTCTTAAGAGCAGAGATTGCAAAAAACGCCCCAAGGGGAGGGGGATTCCCAGATTGGATTTGAGCTTCTCTAAGGAGTTGCTCAATTTGGTCCCATGTATTCCAATTATATAAATTACTTTTAGGTAACCAGGGGGCCACCTTAATAAACGTGGCCCATGTAGCTTTAATTTGACCATCAGTTAATTCTAATCCTTTGCTCTTAAGGAGGACCCGTATGGAATCCAAGGCAGGGTCTGTCTTGCTAGCTAATTGGCCCAAGGCGGAGGCGAGATGGTGGAGAAGGCTTAAAGGGGAATGCAAGGAATGCTATAAAAGGGCTAGAGAAATAAGGCATCCTGTAGTAAAGAGACAGCTCCAAAATTGTTGAAGTAAGCCAGAGGGCTCCCTGTTGTTTGGCACATGGGACAGAGGGAGGAGAGCGAAGAGGGGTTTAAATGAGCTAGAGGACTCCTCATTAACTGGCACGGAGAACAGGGGGAAGAGAGAAAAGAGATACTCAAACATTGGGGTAAAGAATATAAGGCCCTAAGGCCAGGGCATTGGACTTAATTACTTGAATTAAAAAGGAGGGAGCGTGGAGCCCTAAGGCCAGGGTGGGAGCTTTTTGCAGCCGAATAGGGGAAAATTAAAAGCAAGGGAGGCGGGGTCCTAACACGTGGGCACTGAGTACCTTCATCTGAATAGGGAGAGATTAAAAAGAGGAAAAAGTGGGCTTACTCATTTTCTTCTTGTCTGGCAGGGTCCTGTTGGCGGGAGGGTGAGTGAATCCTCACATGGGACACCAATTTGTTGCTCCCCGCATTCTGGAGCGCGTAGCGAGCAGAATGACCCAGACCAGCCGGCCCTGTCAGGCCGGGGAGGCAGAAACGAGGGGGCTAACACCGGGGGTTGGGACGAGGGACTGGAACTCGGGACCTTCCTTCCTGGCCGGGGGGGAAAAGAACTCAGTCTCATGCATGGATGGCACCTTGAAAATTCTCTCCCGTTTATTTTTCACACACATGGAAATCCAAGGAAAGTACCAGTGAAGGTAGGAATAGGCTTCCGAATTTAGACCCACATGTTGGGAAGAAAGACCACAAAGAACATGATATGATGAGCAACTGCACCTTCCAAGCTGATATGTTTGAACAGATATCTTTGTTTTAACAGAGTTGTAACTGATTTCTTTTTAGACCATTGTATGTTTGCAAAAATTACAGGAGATAATGACGTTTAATTTCTATCAGTTCACATCTTGACTTCTTTCTCAATTAAAAAAATGTTATAAATGCTAGATTGAGAATATAATGGCCACATTTTATCTCAGTCTGCCTTTCCTCTTTACTTAAAATGAACTTACTTTCCCTTAAGCTGCCAGCATTCTGATCTGTCATATATCATAATTTAAAAATATTCAATACTCTTCTGTCATTTCAAAATCAGTCATATGACAGTGAAAGTAAGTCCTAAAGACATTATTTAATGTTGTTCTGCTTTTTTTCTGTTTTTGTACTGCCAGAAAACTTCCTGGGATATGTCTCTTGAGACATGTTCATTTTCTGTTTCTCCTGAAAACATATTTTATCTGTATTATAAATGCATGAATCTTTTTTTTTTTGTAAGAGAGAAGGACAGTAAGAGAGAGAGAGAGAGAAAAAGAGAGAAAAACAATTTTTTTTGAGATTTTCACATGGCTTTCATTGCTCTGATACTTAGTTGTGCACGTGGGTGCTGGGGTTTGAACCTGTGTACTTGTGCATGCCGGGCAAGTGCTGTAAATGCCAAGCCACTGATCCAGCACCTAAATGCATGAATCTTGCAGGTAATAAAGGTTCTAACAGATTTTCTGTTTTGATAGAACTATCCTTATGGTCTCAGTTTTATATGAAAACCTTCTAGTTTGGTTTATAGGCTCTTGGATGGGATTTTCCAGACCCTAGTTAGAGTTGACTAATGACACCAGCTTATTGATCATCTTTCATGGGAGAAAGTATCTATACAGTAATTGATTGAAAGGAATATCTTCTTTAGTTAGTCATTTTTCCTTCAGGTTCTTCCAAGACAAACCTGTGGACTTTTCACTCATACAATTTTCTACAAAGAATATCCAGGAGGTCCTAAAGAGCTGGACAGGAGTATTCAAGGAGGTGAACTTTTCTTCACTGTGGTACTCAACCCAGTAAGTATTTGCAGTTACTCTTCAAATAAATGAAAAATGACGGCCAGGTAAAAATTACACTGACACAGAGAATACAGATTGGGTACTTATCAGCCAAGTTAATATAAAATTCCAGTTCTAAAACAGAAGCAAAAAGCCTGAATGGGCTCACATCTAGAAAAGTGCACTCATTAATTCTAAATGCAACAGTGGCATGAGGAGCTTCCAGCATAAAAAAGATCCTCTTCTGCATTCGAAATTACAAGAATTTAGAGATTTTTGCATTTATAAACAAAAATTTTTCCCTTATAAAACACTCCTATATCTACTGGGGGACAGTTTTTTCATATAGGCAATGATTGTATCTATTAATTTTTCCTATTTAAGACATAAGCAAATATATTTGTATTTTATATGTACAATGCATAAGAATTAGATAAGCAGATGAGGCCTTTATTCCTACATTCATATTACATCTTATCTTGATGGATGATAGAGTAGTTCTGTTTAAGAAACCACTCCTCTTCTTCTGTGTCATAGTACTTGGATGTTAGTACCCAATGAACCATTCTGCACCTATTTCCCTTGAAGCAAGTATAAAGGTGTTCAGAGAAGGAAGAACTAATTCAAGTAAGCTGAATTCAAGTAATCTGTCTAAGGAAAGCTGTGATTTTTTTTCCCAGAAGGGAAATCACTAACATAAAAAGTAAAGCTAGGTTTGTTTATTAGAAGTGTGGCTTTGCCCCTGACATTAGCAATGTCAGACATGAATAATTCAAATTATCTCCAATGTGAAAAAATTTCTTTCACAACTTTTACAGATCCTGCAAATAAAATTATAATTGTTTTTATCAAAACTATTCATTAACTATATTTCTTAAATTCCAGAAAATGAGATGTAATTAAGGATAACTTGAATTTGGGAAAATTTAACAGGTGTATTAAAAGTTAAGAAACTGTGCAACACTCTTTTAGGAAAGTGTATCAACCTTCAAGCCATTAAGGTATAAGTAATTCTTATTTATACATTAGAAATAACCTGACTATTCTAAGTTATCTATTTGTCTATTTACAAATAGAGCTATCTTTTGAGTTACATAATATGACTTTTTTTCCTCAATTTAGCCACTAATGCACAGGCAAAAATAATGATATAAATGCCTAATTGTGAACCAAAGATTCATTTAAAATACCCATGAAATACTAACATTTTTCACGAATGATTTTAAGAACCTTTATTTATGATCTACAAAATTCTTATTTCCATTTCCTGTAGTGATAGAGCAATAGGCCTATAAACCACTCTAATTTAACTCTTTTAATCAGTAGTTATTTGGGTGCTTGAGAAGTTTCTTTTCACATTGTCATTTCAGAACTTTCTAGAACAAATAATTTTCATATAACATTTAGTTAAAATTAGATCATTCTTGTTTATATTTGGAATTTTATCCATGTTTGGTAAGAATTATTATGTTTTTCACTAATTGAGACCAAATTATTTTTTAATTTAAAAGTTATAAGAATTAAAATCTGTTAATCTTGGACACTAATTTAGACAACAGGTCAAACATTTAAACAAATCTTGCTGCTTTTCACACCTTATCAATAATATTTGGAAATTTTAGTTATCTGATGAAGTGATCCATAGGAAATAAAGTTGGTGGAAGAGACTTCCCAAATTTGCTCTTTTTTGACATAGAAAATTTTCAGAAGACAAAAGTAAATGCCCATACTCAAAATAAGTAACAAATATTGTTAGATACCACAAGATAGATAAGAAATCCAAAACTCTTCATCAGGTTCATCAGCTCCAATTTGGAGGAACAATTCTACTTATCTGGAGACTATGGTTATGAAGTCTAAATTTAGATTCAGTCAAGTCTAGCCAAAAGGAATTCCAATATTGTTAGTGATGTCTACCTTGCACAATTTATTGAAGAGAGGCAGCATGTTTTTCATAAGTTCTCATACTGAAATTCAGTGTTTGAATAAAATTTAAAATCCACCAGATGTGGTGAGGCATGCTATTAATTTAGCAGACAATACTCTACTCTTTATTAGGTCAAAATAAGAATGAGAAAACTTAATGATATCAAAGTATATATTAGCTTCAAGAAAGATATGAGTTTTAATTATAATGAATTTGAAAGATAATCATAGTAAGATCATGTAACAACTCTAAAATAATATATCATTATTAAGGTGTAATGAAGATTTGCAGAGTTAAACGAATAGATCACAAAAAAGATAAAATTCTGAGAGGAATAACTGTCTCAACTGAAGTGTTTCAGTATTAAGATTTATTTTTATAGCTAAACAGAGAAATGTCAATCAAGTAAATTTAATATAAAGAAAAAGTTACAAAGACAAATGTTAACAATGTCTAGGGGTCAGAAAACCTTGACCATTTCAAAATGAGTATTCCCAATGTCAGAGGCCTAGAAACCTCTGGTGTGGATTGAATGCAAGAGTTTGAGTAATAAACTTTGAGGTTCAGATCCATCTGGGAATTGGGCCTATCAGACTATCTGAACATGGGACAATTAAGAATTTAGTTCTGGTTCTCTTCTTTCTGATTCTAAACTCAATTGTCAACATTATGATTTTGGTTTGCTTTATTTTATAGTTACTACCATAGGAAAAGAATGTGTTGATCACAGGAACTGTGACAGTAATTTCCAAAATAATTTTATAAATTCTGTTTTAATTGATGACTATTTCTCATGCAACCTAACTACCACAAAAGTACCCTCTGATGATACAGATTCCATCCAGTGTTAGGTTCCATCCTAATTTATAATTTCTCATTTTAAACTAATGGACGGCATCTTAGTTTTATTTATTGTTCTAATGGGCTTTTCTGATTTGACCCTGTGACTGAAAAGTGGATTTTTGTCAGTGTCCCACTTTCAGTTCCACCTGTTTTATGAAGATGGTTTTAGATATTTAACAATTCCTCCTGAATGTGTTGAATGGACTCCTTCTGGTTTATGTAGAACTGTACTCTTATGACAACCATATTATCATCCCAATGGTTCTAAACAAAGATGTTTCCTTCACTTCAGTGTTCTGATTTCTTTTT
>PVKS010020373.1:0-36920 GCA_004027875.1 Aplodontia rufa | reverse complement strand
AATAAAGTTGATTCTTTCTCTCTCTCTCTCTCAAAAAAAAAATGTCCCCGTGATGGAAGTGTTTGATATATTACTAAAGACTACAATGAAAAACCTTATAAAAATATTTGCCCACATCTCTAATCGTTTTTAGAATCACTTGTCAGAAATGAAAGTACTGAGTACAAGGTACGAAATGCAATGAGCATTCTTACAGCTAAATTGTTGTGCACATCCATAATTATTTCCATGTGCAAATTCTATGAAATGGAATTGCTGTTCAAAAAAATATTCATGTTTTGCTTTATATACATGTGCTTTTATTTTTTCTCATTTTAAGAAATTATTTCTTTTTTAGAGCAGTTTTCGGTTCACAGCAAAATTGAAAGGAAGGTATAAAGATTTTCTAGATACCCTCTGCCACCACACATGTGTAACCTCCCCCATTGTCAACATCCCCCACAGGAGTGGTACATTTGTTATAACTGCTGAATCTGCATTAACACATTATAATCAATCAAAGTCCAGAGTTTTCATTAGGGTCCACTCTGTGTTTATATGACAGGAATAGATCGTGCCGTAGTTTTCTTCTGATTGTAAAAGAAACAGTATGTTCAGAGACAGTGAAGCAGCATGAAGAAGATAGCAAAAGTTACCTGACTTTCTATAGTTACTATTGACACTTGGATTTTGTGCATATACAAACAGCTATGTGCACAGATGTGAGTGGTTATGCACACCCTCATAGTTACAGAAATGGGTTCCATACTATGCAAATTGTATTATACATTGATATTTAAAACAAACTTTTATTAAAGCCTGACACACTTAGAGAAATGTGCCCAAAACCTAAGTGTACACCTGGATGAATTTCCACAAAATAAATACACAGATTAAGAAATAGAAAAAAAACATGGAATGCTTGACAAGGTTGCATGTTATCCTGACCAAAGGGCCATGCTAATTTACTTTGTATCAGCCCAGTTTTAGAATATGTACTTGTGAAAGGAATACTTAAAATCTATCCAGGATATCTTTTCATATTAATAAAGAGATTATATTTCATTGACTCTAAGACCTCATTAATAGTTCATGCCTCATTCTTTTGTACTTTTAAAGAAGGACTAAAGGAAGAAAGAAGGAAAGGAGGGAGGGAGGAAGCAAGTAAGGAAGAGAAGGAAAGAAAAATACAACCGCCAATTACATGACAGCACAATGCCTTGTTGATAGTCCTGTGTGGTGCATGTGTTGTTATAGTCAGTCTTTTGTTGCTTTGAAGTTTCCTTTATTGATGCTGAGATTTTTCATTTTCTCCACCACATGGGTGTTTTTCATTACTATAATGAAATACCTGAGGCTAGGAACTTAATAAAGATAAGAGATTTATACAGTTTTGGAGGTTCAAGGACATGGTGTTGGCATTTGTTCACCCTGGTGAGGACCTCAGGGTGGATGACTTCACAGTGGTGGGAGCACATGCAAAAGGGAGAGATCACAGGGGGCCAGAGTAGGGGGCAAGCTTTTTCTTTTATAACGACTCAGACTTAGAACTAACTGGGATCCTACAAGAACTGCTTATCCCTTCCCAGAGTGATGTCCCTAATGACATGAACACCTCCCACTAGCCCCACCTCTTAAGTGTCCTACCACTTCTCAACACTGTTAGAGTGGGGAGCAAGCTTCTAATACGTGATCCCTCAGATCACATCCAAACCATAGCTTCTCCCTGCAGTTGCATTGTGTGCCACGGAAAGCAGTCTTTTTGATTTTCTTTTCTTCAGTCACTTGCAGGCGTCTTATTTCTTGGATCCAGTTGGACTCTTCATTGTTTCTTCTTATGAACACTTGGAGTTGTCTTCTTTCAATGAAGATGATTTCCTTCAGTAATGTTAATTTGTGCTCTGCTGTTTTGGTGTCTTTCTGCATACCATATATGATTTTGTTTCAATGCTGGTCTTAGTGAAATATTTTGAAAGACATTTTAAATAACAAACTCGATGTATGTAGTAACAGCAAAGCATGCCACCCAAATTGAAATGATGGTGCTCATGTGTACTCAAGTAAGGAAGGCAACAGAACCCATGTGAGAAATGTATGGCTCAGTCAATATGTGTCATTTATTTTTTGAGACAAAGGGATAGTGAGAGAGAGAGAGAGAGAGAATCAATTTTATGTAGTTTTCCATGTGGCTTTTGTTGCGCTGACACTTTGTTGTGTACGAGGTGCTGGGGTTCGAACCCACATCCTTGTGCATGCCATGCAGACGCTGTAACCGCTGAGCCACGGCTCCAGCCACTGTGTCATGTTTTCATAATTAAGATTTTATTGTTTTTGTCTGATCTGTTTGCAGATAGTATGAGCAATCTCTGTGCAATTATTATGCAAGTACCAATAATCTAAAAAAAATAGTAGTTGCAATACTTTTCTAAAAAGTATCCATCATTTCAGTTAAAATTTGGAGCACATTATGCTGAAAAAGAGGATATCAAACATCAATATGATAACATAGTAGTACATTGTTAGGTCTAAAATTGCACTAATTCAAGATTTAATATTATATAACATACAACATTATATATATATATATATATATATATATTTAAATTCAGCCTTTCACAGAATATTAGCAAAACTGTAGGATAAGCTGGACCATTGCCATCAAATATGTATAGGAAGCACTCAACCCTAACCAGCAGAGCCAAGATTTACCAGCTTTCTGTAGAAAATTGTGCTACCAAAGAACAACAGGAGTATGGGAGATTAGTGATGTAAAATGTTGGCGGCATGCTCAGGCATGCACATGATCAGGACTGATTGCGTTTAAGCATGCTTCCTGTTAGAGAGTGTGCTGCCAGCCTAGGGAAGGCTAAATTGGAGACCTAAGAACAGTCCTTAATTTCAATATTCCACTAGTTCCTGGTTGTGCAAAAAACAAAACAACAACAACAATAAATGAAAACAAAATCAACAATCAAACAAAACAAAAAGCCCACCAGAATTGGATTTCACTTTTTAAGAAAAGGCATTTGCATTTATCTAAAATTTTTTAAGAGAGAGGGACAGAGAGAGAGAGAGAGAGAGAGAAAGAGAGAATTAATTTTATTTAATTTTTCATGTGGGCTTTGTTGCTCTACACTTCGTTGCGTACGTGGAGCTGGGGTTTAAACCTGCGTCTTTGGGCATGCCAGGCAAGCGCCATAACCACTGAGCCGCTGCTCCAGTTCCTTATCTAAATATGTTAAACAAAGCAAAACTAAACTAAATGGAGCGAATTGGGTGTACTTCCTTCTTAATAATTATTTATAGAGCTTCTAAAAACTTTTTCAAAAGCAGTTGACCAGTCAGGGAGATGTGAGGACTGCGAGGACTTGTCATGCATGCTGTTCATCATAAGACTCGGGTTCTTTCTTTCCTGTACCATCAAAGGTTACATGCTCTCTGTTTTCTGCCTTCTGCAGATAAGACTGCAGGTTCTTCCTCTTGCTCCTTTTTGATAGTGTTTATTTGCATTGTGAAAACTGCTCCTTTCCTGTGCTGATTTTGGGCTCAGTTTCAACTTTTCCAGGATCAGGTTGGTGTACAATTTTGTGGATTCCTTAGGGTTTCTTTATCAGCCTTTAATCTGAATCCACCTGGCTCCTGGGATTTGGTTGTCCCACTGGTGGGGAGCACCATGCCCAGGCTGTAGCTCAGAAGAGCTTTTGCAGGGCTGGGCTGCCCAGCCACTGCTGCCCCTGCTGCCGAACTCCAGGGTTCCATGACTCCATTTTCCATGACTGCAAAATAGTCAATAAAGGATGGTGGTGCCATCTTTATTTTACCAGTTCTGTACGGATGGTGGGCATTCGAACCTTTTCTAACTTTTCACTATCAGAAAATTCAATAGTTTTTTTTTGTTTACATGATACATTTTATATGATCAGTTCCTTAGAATAAATTCCTGGAAGAAGGACTAAGTCAAATGTTATGCACATTTTATGGATTTTTTGTGTGCTGCCAAATTCCTTTAAAAATGTTATTCAGGTTTATACCCACTGGTGGTGTAACAGAATGTGCAATCTTTAAGAATAATTAATTTAAATAAATTTTGCCTGGTAAAAGGAAAATTTTATCTTATTTTGTACTTGCATTAAAGATTACTATTGGTGTTGTACAATAATACCTTATATTGTAATAGGCCCAGATCTGTTCAGTTTTTATTCATTTCTTTTATTTTAATTTATTATTATTTTATTGATTAAAACACCTTACAATATAGCAACCATTTTTTTGTTTTATATGTTGTAAATATATTTTAGTTTGTCATTTGCTTTTCTACTTTTTTTGAGTTTTCTTTTGCAATGCAGAAAGAGTCAGATCTATTGAGATTTAGCTTAATGAATTTTGGATTTTTAATCTATGCTTATGAGACTTTCCTCATTACAAGGTAATGTAAGTATTCTATTATTCTGTTTAATTTTATTGCATAAAAAATCAGTTGAATGTGGTGGCGCATGCAGTCCTATAATCCCAGTGACTTGGGAGGTTAAGTCAGGAGGATCTCCAGTTCAAGTAATTTAGTGAAGCCCTAAGCAACTTAGTGAGACCCTTTCTCAAAATAAAAAGGGATGGGAAGGTGGCTCAATGGTTAAGTGTCCCTGGGTTCAATCCCCATCCAAATAAATAAATAAAAATTAAAAAAGAACATGAGAATTTGATTGGAATTTTGTGCTCTCAAATGTTAAATTGTGGATAATTGTCACCTTTACCATATAAAGCTTCTAACCTGGACTGCATTGTATCTTTCCACTTTTTGTATCTCTTGGGACCTCAGTAAAGATTTATCATTCTCTTCATATATACTCTGCACAGTTTCTGCTGGTTTTATTTGTCTTCCTTGCTTGTGAAAGAAAATTTTTTTCTTCTTAATATTTTCTATCAAATCAATGCTGATGTGTAGAAGCAATTTTTTATATATGTAAATAAGGTAAAGCTATTTTGGCTTCTGGGCAGTAATATTAACTTTCAGTTTTTGAAGAACTTGGTTTTACTGCAAAAAAAAAGTTGTAATAAGCCTGCTGAGGGCTAGAAATGCTCACATGACTGGTTTTAAGTTTCATGAAAATAAAAAGAAGCTTCTCTGATAATAATAATGAGCAAAACAAGGGAGAGGGAGGAAGGCTGCAAGGGCAGAGGAGAGAGAAAGGGCTAAGAGACAAGTCCTAGGAGGTGGGCTCTGGAAAGCACAGCCCCTGCCTTGCAGCCCCTGCTGTGTGGACTGGGTTTAGCTGGTCCCTGAATCCTGGGGCCCAGGTCTGGTGCTGTGGGCATGAGAGCTAGAAAAGGCCCGCATGGTGGAGAATAGCACATGCTGTGTGACATTCACTCTTTAATGTCACTGCATAATTGGCAAATTCTACTTTTCAATAATTTTTTTGGTGTAAGAGGGAAGTCCCTGATAGGTGCGATTTGTAGCAGAGTTGATTTTTGTAAGTATGGCATAAAGCAAAAGCAGGATCTACCTAGGGGCACAACTGGATATGAAGACTTTCTTTATGATGATGTTTGGTTATACATGCATTTGATGAATGCAAATTCAGATGTCTGCTCTGATAGAAAATAAAGGAGGAAGAAAGAGAAAAATGAAAAGAGAGAATGATGTAAATGTTAGGTAATTTCATTCCCTATTCTATCTAAGAAAGTTGTCTATGAGTGAATGCGAGAAAGGGGAGGGGAAACTGGATGTTTCCTCTAATGATGTGCTGACTTCCCCATGGTCCTATAAATGTCAGAAGTTAACGTTCTAGAGGCTGGAGCAGTGGCTCAGCCATTATGGAGCTCACCTGGCAAGCATGAGGACACAGGTTTGAATCCCACACTGAAGTGATGGATAAACAAAGGCCACATGAAAAACTAAATAAAGGTTCTCTTTTTTTCTCTCTCTCTTTCACTGTCCCTCTCTCTTTAAAAAAAAAAAAGATGTTCCCCCCCAAAAAAAATAAAATAAAAATAAAAATAAAAAAACAAGTTAATGTTCCAACTGTGCATTTAATCTGTTGCTCTACCAAAGACACTGTACCAATGTTGCAGGATGAAGTGTCATTGTAGGGCACACTGCTGCTGGCTTGTTGGTTTGTTCCCATTATGTTGAGAATCAGTGGCAATTTTATAATACTAAGTTTTTAATTTTGTGTTTTCTGGGTAAAAAGTCATTCACAAATCTGCAAAACATAAGGTTTCTCCTTTCTAATTTTTGTGTTCTTTCTAATATTTATTCCTCATTTTCTTTTTCTTAGTACATGGACTAGAAATTCCAGAACTAAAAATCTGAGCAATAGAGTTAAAGCCGGCAGACTTTTCTTGTTACTAATTTAGTTAATGCAGATATCTTTCATCATGTTAGGAATCTGTTTTTCTGGGACTGGTTCAGGAAGAGGTTTTTCTAAAAAGGAAAAATTTATTCTGCATATTTCCAAGTACTTTTCAGTACTGATTGAGATAATCATGTATCTTTATTTTTTGATGTGTTCTTATGAATATTTTCTTAATATTCATGCTTATGTTCCTAGAGAAAAGGCATTCAGGTAATGGTATATTATTATTGTGTATTTTGAGATTTGAATTGCTTATATTTTTTTATGATTTTCACCTATATTCACAAGTGAAATTGGGTTGTGTTTTTTTCCTATTGTCAAATTTTATATTATTAATGTATTATCTTTTATCTCATCTCTTCTTTCCTGTTTCATAGAGTCTGTATTTTGACATCTGAAAAGTTCTAATGTCTTTAAAAGTATGCTCTTTACAAAGCTGAATATAAACATAACCTATAACTCAGCAATTCTCCCAAGAAGCAGAAACTATTTCAAGTCTTAGCTTATTGTGGTTCAGGTTGCTATAGTCTCATAATTATGCACATGTGCATAATAGAAGACACACAAGAAAGTTCCTGGTTTATAATAACAAAATATTGGAAACCACTTAAGTGTCATTAGTAGTAAAATGAATAAACATATACACATCATCATGAATTCATTTAAAAAACAATTGTGCAAAAATATATAAACAAGAATATGAAATTATGATTCAATTTATATATACTCTCAAAACAGGCAAAACTAAATGTTGTATTGTTTAGGGCTATGTTCATACATATGTATAAGGAAAATCCAAAAAGAGATAAAAGCTAATACAAATTTCTAGACAGTGGAGAGAGGGGGCTTATTGGAGGGCTTCAAAGTTATCAGTAACGTAAGTTAGGTCACAGATCATCTAGTGTTAATTTTATTTTTTAGTGCTGGGAATTGAACTCAGGGCCCTGCATGTGTTAGGCAAGTGCTCTACCACTGAGCTATACACCAACCGCAGTGTTTATTTTATTGTTATTAATTTTGAGCTGTCCATTTACATTATATATTCTCTATCTTATTGTATTAGCTTCCTTGAGCTGCTATAATAAAATGTTACAAGCTGGCTTAAAGTAACAGGAACTTATTCTCACAGTTAGGGAGGTATTTTAGTGTCTGCCTCAGCCATATACCTTGTGGAGGCTCTCGGGAAGAGCCTTCTCTTCTCCGTCCCTTCTTAGCTTCTGGTGACTCTGAGCAATCCCTGCCTTGTAGTCACATCCTTCCAGTCTCGGCCTCCATCTTCACATTGTCTTCTGGCCCGTGTTAGGCTCTGTGTGCCTCTTCTTAGATGGACAGTGGACCACAGTCATAGGATTTAGGGCCACCTAAATCTTGATCATTTTAAATTTTCTTAGCTTCAGTTTTCAGAAGGCGTTATGATTAATAACAATTCTAAAACTTCAAAAATGTGTTTTTTAATGTGAACTTATGCTTTTGCATTTATTCTGTGCCTTTATTTATTTTGGACATATATTCAAGCACATACACATATACTTTTTAGCTATTGAATTAAAAATTTAAAAAACTATATCATATAGCTGTGGTTTCTTCATTTTTATTATAATATATTATTCTATTATATGAGTACCTCACAGCTTAACCATTCACTCTTGAAATTTCTTCTTATTAAAATTGTGCATACTTACTGCTTGTAAGTGTGTAGTTCCATGGAATTAAATACACTTACATTACTGTGCAAATACTGCTATCCCCCACCTCCAGAACTTTTTCATCATTCCAAACTGAAACTCTGTCCCCATTAAAACACTTAATTTCCCTTTCTCTGATCCCTGGTAACCAATGTTTTATTTTCTGGCTGTATGATTTTGGTTACCCTCAGTACCGCCTGTATGTGAAATCATACAATATTTGTCCTTTAGTGTCTGGCTTGTCTCACTTAATGTAATGTCTTCAAGGTTCATTCATATTGTATCTGGCATGTGTTAGAATTTCATTCCTTATGAGAGATGCATAATATTTCATTGTACATATTTGCCCTAGTGTTTATCAATTCACCTGTTAATAGACACTTGGGTTGCTTCAACCTTATGGCTATTGTTAATGAAGTGCTGCTGTGAACATGGGTGTATAAATATCCACTTGAACACGTGCTTTCCATTCCTTTGGGTATGTACCTACAGGTGGAATTGCTGGACCATCTAGTAATTCTATTTAATTATTTGAGAAATTGCCATACTGTTTTCCATAACTGCTGAGCCATTTTGAATTATCACTTGTCCACTTTACTTTTGATGGACATCGGATTGTTTCCAGTTTGGACTACTGTGATTGATACTTACCATTCTTATACATATTTGTTATTAGGTACACTTTTCCATTGAGTCTATGCCAGAGATAACATTGCTGGGCTGCAGTGTATGTTCAACTATAATGGAGAACACCAAAGGATTTACCAGTGTATTAGTTCCAGTGAACACTATTGCCACTTGGTGAAAGTTGCAGTTATGCTGTATTCTTGCTAATTTAGTGTGTCATTTATTAAAACTTTAGCCTTTCTGATGAGCATGTAGCATGTCTCATTATAACTAATGATATTGGGTATCTTCCATATGCTTATCAATCATACAGATCTCTTTTTTAATGAAGGGCCTAGTTTTAGTCTCTCACCTTTCTAAAAAATGAAATTGCTTATCTTTTTCTTATTGATTTGAAAGAATTATTTATGTTTTCTGGACATAAGTTCTCCTATTGAATGTATGCTTTACAAATGTCTTTTCCTATTTTATAACTAGCTTTTGGACTTAGATCCTATTATAACTTTAAAAAATTATAATACTATTTTATAATACTTGTGATAATACTTGTTATAATACTCATTTCTGTGTGTTTTGTAATTTTGATTATTATTTCAATTTTCATTTATATTTCTATTTATTGTTAACCTAGAAGAAAAAGATAACTTTTATATTTTATCCTGTATTTAGCCCCACTACCAAATTAATTCTTCATTCTATTAAATTTAACTTTTACAAATACAATAATGTTATCTGTAAGGAAATAAAGATATTTAGCCTCTTTTTCAATATTTTACCTATTTTGCCTTAGTGGATTTAATAAAATTTATTGAAAAATAATGGTGATAGGAGATATTTCTATCTTGATCTTGATTTTAATGGGAATGAATTTAGCAATGGATTATTTGGTGTAACATTTGCTGTGGTCTTTATCATGTTACAAAATGTCCTGTTTTGCACAATATGTATTTTAGTTTCAGAATAATGCAGAAAGTGAAGTGTAAGTTGCATATGAGGAAGGATCCAAAGTTGAAATAGAGTCAAACATTTGATGCTTCTGATTCCACTAAAATAAGCTTCCATTACCATAGTCTCAACTTGGGGGTGGAGTGGAGGCTCTGAGGTTACAGTGCTTGCATGGCATGCACAAGGATGAGGGTTTGTGCCCCAGCACCATGTATACAACGAAGTGTTGAGTAACGAAGGCCACATGAACAACTAAATAAAATTGATTCTCTTTTTCTCTCTCTTAAAAAAAGATAGTCTCAATTTTTTTTGAGATTTTATCATCATCACTTAGTCTATTTTTCTCATCTATTTGCAAAACAATATTTACAGTTTTAATGTGTGACACATCTTAATGGCTTCTATTTTTCATGTGAATATATTGGCAGAAATCTACTTAATTGATTTGGGATTCACTAAAGGATTCTAATGTATGGTTTGAAACATGTCTTTCTAAGTTAACAGGTGTCTCTTTTTTAGCCCTTGGACTGAGAAAAGATCCTACAGGATATAAACTCCATGAACTGTAATGAATAGTTGAGGACACATTTATTCATTAGTTGTTCAAAATATCATTCTGCTGCAGCATTTAAGAATTAGAAAATTTTGGGCTGGAGCAGTGGCTCAGTGGTTTTAGCACTTGCCTGGCATGCATGAAGACGTGATTCAAAACCCAGCACCATGTACACAATGAAGAGTCTCAGCAAGGAATGCCACATGAAAAACGAAGTAAAATTGATCCTCTCTTTCCCTCTCTCTCTTAAAAAAAAGAATTAGAAGTTTAGAAGTTTTTGAAAATGTTTTTCATGAAGCTATTGGGCTTAATCACACTTGATGAAAGTGGAGACATCTTTTACTGAACTGATAATTATTTATTTATAATGTATGACCTTTCACATAGCAATGTGAAAAATATTTTATGATAAGTAAGAAATGTTAATAAATAATAACTATATTCATACTGCATAAACAATGCCAGGATCTTAGAGACTTAGAACAATAAACATTAATTTTCCTCATCCACAGATCAATAGATTGATTTGAACAGTTTGGCTGTGGGCTGAGAGCTAGGTTCTCCTGAGAGGTCCTGAAAGGCTTCTGCCTTCCAGTGGCACACTGCTACTTCTATTAACACCTCACAGATAAAAGCAAATCACATGGCTGCACCCAACATCAGTTGGGCAAGGAAGTAAACTCCTGCTGAGAAAGATGCCCAGGATGAGGGAGGAGGAGAGAATTCTGAGCCCACAATACACTCTGCTACAATAGCCAGCAGTTCCAGAGTGCTATCTGTGGAACTCACTTATTTATCTAGTTATAAGAGTGACTGCTCAAAATAAGAAATAAATTGAATGTTTTATGAACAAGTTTAATCCCCTGATAAAAATAACCACTTTTCTTATAGAAAAGCACGACATTTGTCTTGTACAAACGATTGTCTTCCAATATATTTAATAGAAAAAGTGACACAAAGAAGCATTAAGTATTTATGCAGATTACCTAGGGAAATGTGTCCTTTGGATAATTTTGTACATTGCCTTACTGTGGCAGCAGTGTGTGTTGCATTTCTTGGGGTAAACATCCAACCATAGATAGAATCAGAAGACTTTAGTGACTCTCACTTAGGAAAGAATAATCTCCTTCTTCATCTTCTTTATGATGTTCTTACTTTGACTATACCATTTCTTTCCCTGTGGGGCCAGTACAGTTATTTAATTAATAGAAGCTCTAAAATTGCTGAAATAGTTTCATTCTTATTCTTGATTCTTGTTCTGAGTGCAGTTTTAGAAAGATTTCTCAGTGTAATTAACAATGTGTAAGTCAGTAAATGAACTTGAATGGTGAAGGAAATCAGTATGAAGTCAATTTCATTTTGTCTGTATCAAGGTTGGCAAACCATGACAGGTGGGTCAAATGTGGACCCTGTTTAGTTTTGTAAATAAAGTTTTATTGCAACACAGCCATGCACAGTCATTTATGTATTCTCTGACCAACTACTGTGTATTCTATGAGTGACTGTGATTCCACAGCAGAGTTGAGTACTTGTAACAAAAATCTTAAGTCCAGAAAGGCTAACCTATTTACTGTTTGGTTCTTCATGGAGAACTTTGCCATTCCTTGTTCTGTATAGTTTTTTTTTTTTAAGAGAGAGGGACAGTGAGAGAGACAGAGAAAGAGAGAAACAACTTTATTTAGTTTTTCACATTCCTTAGTTGCTCCAACACTCAGTTGTGTACGTGGTGCTGGGGTTCAAACCCTGGTCCTCGTGCTTGCCAGGCAAGCGCCGAAACCGCTGAGCCACTGCTCCAGCCCCTGTTCTGTATAGTTTTATAAAACAAAAGAACAGCTTTAAAAATGCAAATGTTATAAAATGTAAATAGTTTTAATTTCCTTTTTTTTTTAGAACAGAGATAGGGACAGTGAGAGAAAGAGAGAGAGACAGAGAGAAAAGAGAGAATCAACTTTGTTTTTTCAGCTGGTTTTCATTGATTTGACAGTTTGTTGTGTATGTATGTGGTGAAGCATGGTAACCTCCAAGCCACCACTCCAGCCCCCTACTTTTGATTTCTTAAAAAACAAAATGACTATTTTTCACTGTTAATCCACTGGAGGTCTGATATTTTATGAGGAATATCTGGTAACCCTAGTTTAGGGTATATGAGTAAAAATCAGTATAGGTTAGGTTATGCTGTACTAACAAACATTCCCAAACTCTCTAACACAATAAGTTTATTTCTCACTCCTGTGGAAGGCCTATGATGGGTCACCAGAGTCATGCCAGGATAAAGGCTGTGGGAGCAATTATTAGCTGGAGAATGTGTGGCCACTCAGTAGAGGCAAAAGGAGTGTGGATAATGATGCACTGGTGTAAAGCTTCTACCCAGAAGTGACACACACCACTTTTCCATGATCAAAGTGAATTACTTAGGTATACCTAACCTCAAGGGAAGGAGAAGTATAATTCTGTAACAAAACCAGAAAGGGCAGAGAGGAAGGGGAGAAAAAGAGTGAGGCAGGGTGCAGAAGGGTGGAGAGAGAGAGAGAAAGAGAGAGAGAGAGAGAGAGAGAAAGGCATTTGGTAGATAATATAAATGATTACTAGAGAGTGAAACAAGCAACAGCCATTTCAGAAACTGTTTTCCTAACAGTAGGAGAGTAGCTGCCTGCCTTATAGGTAGCAAAGATAATGTCACTGTGGAAGAAATTTGCTGTGATACAAAGGGTACATAATAAGTCCTCTTTTACCTGCTTCTCTGTTCCAGGGTTTCACGTATATTTGGTTGGTGTGGATTCTTCCTGGAGAATGTCAGATTATTAATTTTTTCTACTTCCAGTTTTACTGCAACTTTGCAACTTTTTTACTTCATAAGTAATGTGCGGGTTGTGACCTTAAGATCCAGAGCTAAACTCCTACTTCATTTGAAATTTTGCTAATTTTTTAAAACTGAGCATTATGCCAAACTAAAAACATTTTAAAGTATCTGAAAAAACAAACTGACAAAACCCACAACCTAGTAGCTAAATTTCAAACTGGTCCACCAATGGAACTATTTATTTATTCCAAAATTATTGTTCTTGAATAGAGATAGAGCATCCAAACTGCCAGAAACAGAACATAGGTGAATTTGATTTTCCCTTTACCTGGATTTCTGCTTTAAAGGGGGTAAATTTTTTTTTGTTTTTCTTTTAATGGTTCCAGAGAGAGAATGGCTCCATAGGACATTATGGGCACATCCAGGAGACTTTCAGAGGGAAATGGGCTGTCAGTCTATTAAGGCTGTTAAGCTGTTAAGGCTGCCTGAACTGGTTTTGATTGAGAGCCAATCAGAGTCCATGGAAAGAAACTATGAGAAATGAAATGACTATGCTTTCTTTCTTTCTTTTTTTTTAATTTGTGTGCCCTGTTGTACTTTTTTGGGTTTTACTGAATTTGATTTCCAGAAAATTCCATATGGCATTTATGTTCAGATTCTTCTTAGCTTGATGATGGAATTGACAGCTGAGGCTCAAGGGGTTTACAGCTCTTTACAGAAAAGCAGAATTCTGACATGGGACAATCTGGAGTCATGTAGGCCAGGAGCCCCAAGGGAAAACAGTCGTCCCAGGCTTTGCTCACTGTGAGTAAAAGGTGCCTGGCACTCAGCAGAAACTCAATAAGTAGTTTTTGAATAAGCCAAGTCCAGAGGCAAGAGTGAAGTTGGAATTGGTGAACATGAAGATCACTGATAGATGGAGATGAGATTTTGAGAGAAAGAAGATGAAGGACAAAAAAGAGAAGTTGAGAATGGGGCATCCACAGTTAGCTTGTTCATTTTGGGTTCAAAGAACATCAGGTTGGCTTCAAAGGCCAGAGTCAAGAAAGCTAAAAGCTTTAAAAATTGAAGTGAAACAAAATGGATTTTGAGAATTTATGTATTAGGAATAGGCAGCACTGACCTAGAGTGATAGAAGGAGTTTGTAATGTTATGCCTTTATTTGTACACCACCTGCAGTATCAGGATACTTTCATATATAGTCCTGTGTTGAAAATGATATGTGGTCAATGATGGACAGCATGTACAATGGTGGTCCCATGAGATTTATATCATTTAGTGACATCATGGCTGTCTTAGTTTGTGTAAATACACTTCGGTGAGATTTGCACAATGATGAAATCACCTTTGTTAAGCAAGGCATGACTGTATATACATCTAGTCTTGAGGTAAGTATTACTCAACTGTGGTGATCAGTAATGATGAGGAAGAATAATGACTTCAGGACTCATAGAAAGTGGTAAAGGTTGCAGTAAGGCTGTGACTTGAACTCCCAAGTTTTTGTTTCACGTTCAGTATTATTTCCACAATGCTGATTTTCATGTCACCTCAGAATGGACAGCCCTGTTATAGTTTGGATCTTAAATGGACCCCAAAGCCTCATGTGTTAAGGCTTGGTCCCCAGGGTGGTGCCTTTGGGAGGTGGTAGAACTTTTAATAGGTGGGGCCTAGTTTTAGGTCTTTAGAGGCCATTAAGAGCATACCCTTGAAGAGGGTTGTGAAATTCGAGTTCCCTTCTCACTCTTTTTTGCTTGCTGGTCTGAAACGAGTAGTTTTTCTCTGCCAGGACTCCTACCATGATGGGAGGGACTCATCAATCATAGATTGGAACCTCCAAAGTTGTGAGGCAAAATAATCTTTTCTCTTTAGAAATCAATTATCCCAGGTATTTGTTATAATAATGAAAAACTGACTAACACAGGGGCTCTATTCCATTTCCTAAAGGTCACACAGCCCTCTCTGCCTAAATCATTCAGTGTAGGGCTCTGAGTTCCTGGAGAAGGCAAGGTAAGTCCCTTATTGGTGACCTCTGTCAGCACAGTGAGGCAGCAATCCCAGCACTGCTGTTCTGTGATCTGAGGAATAACAGGAAGGCTTTTCTTTTTCTTTTTTTCTTGAAAGAAGCCACTAATGGGAAAAGCAGAAATGGTTTAGCAATAGCTGAGAAATAGGACTTCATAATGAATACTTGAGTAACTCAACTGATAATGTTTAGTTCTTTCATTTCTTTTTCCCTTGAGAAGTGAGGAAAAAATGATGGGAGATAAGATCCTGAGTGTCCAGGTGAGGCTGAGACTCAATCTCAAGCATGACCTCTGTGGCTATCTTAAGAGGCATAATTGGGACAATCACTGCAGGGATGATCTTTCCTGGTATAGCATACATTTTTAATTTTCATGGGTGATTGACCCGATTTCCTTGATTCTTACTTGTTGAATGGTTAGGTGCAAATGCAGGGGATTTTTAGCTTATCTTCTGGGGCTTATGCATCCTGAAATGTGTGACTAACCAGGTATCATTTTCTCCTTGGTAGATGTGACTATTTGGGCTCAATTTTCAAGCGGTCTCTTTCTTGTGCCTGTTAAAATTTAAGGGAGAGGCAATGAATGAAACAGAAATTTTTTTGTTATAAAAATTTATATCTCTCCTAAACTCCCACCCTACTTAATGATCTGGAAGTTGCTTTTTATAGGGGTCAAGTAGAGATAAGGTTTCAGAGTCTTAGAAAACCAGCTTTACTCAAGAGCCTGAAGAAGAAAAAGGCACTGGGCACGTTTGAGAGGGTGAGGTAAAAAGAGGGCAGCAGTTGGTATCATTGTCACAGTTCTCTTGAGTCCCTTGGTCTTTTCAATTCAGCATTGTCATTTCTTGGCAAGCTCCAATGATTGATTTTCAAAACAGGTTGAAATATTCTGGGAAGGAATTCAGGAACAGCAGTGGGGTGTTGGGCTCCGGCTGGAGTTTCCCATCCTAAGAAGTGGGGCATCCTTCAGTGAGGGATGGCCTTCCTCTAAATGACAGTGTCTTGATCATGAGGCCCTGAGAAGAGCATTAAAACTGTAGAAGTCTGCAGGCATGCTTCTGAAACCTTCTCTGAACTATGTGTACAACCCTAAAACTGTATGGGGCCAGAGATTCTTTCAAAAATAATACCTTAAACATCAATTCTTCCAGACTTTCTGTGGACTACTTGTACAAAAGTGACAACTGTACAGGGCCAGATAATCTTTTAAACATAATAACTTAAATATCAGCTGTTCCATATTTTCTGGACCTATATAAATATGGAAGAAACAGAGGTGAAATGGATTCTGCTTATGGATACTGTTAGAAATACTAAGGTGCCGTAAGAAATCAAACACATTCTTGAAAGTGGGTGAGCAAGGCAAAACTTTGCTTCTGTTGGAAGGGCATGCTACCAGACCTGGCTAGCAAGCTGCCTGGGTGGGTAGTCCACCCCTGCTTATATACCTAACCTAAGGCAGCACTGGCCTTTGTCCTTATTGGGGTTGCTCAGGGCTACAATCTACAGGATTGGCTAATTTTAAGGCTACATTCTCAAAACGGACCACCAAATCTTCTATTTCTCATAATACTGAGGTATTCATTTCAATGAGAATGTGATACAAACACTGCACAGACAGTAGAAAGCACAGTGCATACATACATGCTGACCCTGAAGACTCTTTCCTAAAAGCAAATGCAATAATTAACTCAGTTTGTATTTTATTTTCACATGTCTTCTTTCACCACCCACACCCTCATGGTCTCTCATCTGAAATCTATCTGGAGATTTCAGATGACAGCATCTTTTCCTGATCAACCCATATTGATGTTCAGATATGCACTGCGCATGCGAGTGTTCCGAGACACAGGGCATTTTATTTGTAGTGAATTACTGTTGAGTTTTGTTAATTGCCTTCTGTTCACTGAAAGAACATATGGAGTATTTACAAATGAAGGTCACACCCAAACTCTCTATGATAATGTATGGGTCAGAGGTCAGATTTGCAAGTCCTGAAAAAAGCAGAGAAGGAATTCATACAAAAGAATTCTGGGCAGGTCACAGATCTCAAAGGGAGGGGAGAAATTCAAGGAACCTAAAGCCCCAGTCTTTCCCACAGGCTTAATGAGGATGCTGCTCCCAATCCTTAGGAGCTACGATTTATACTACTGCCACTTCTGCACTGGGGACACTGTGAAGCCAGCCTTTCTCCTAAAGTCAGCTCTTCAGAACCTCTTGGAGTCATGTAAAGGAAACCATTAACCAGGCTAATTAGGGTGAAATCTTGTTCTGGTTCATCTAGTCCCCTTTGCTCTGCTACACACAATGTAGTCTAATACTTTTCCTGGGTGTTTGATGTGCACTAGTTTGGAGAGGTTCTCTTCCTGGGGAAAGGCCAGTACTTTCTGAACAGGGTTCATGTGTCTGTCTCTGGAGCTGTGGACAGAGCGCCCACTCCTACAGGTAAAGAGGTACATTGGATCTCTGGAACTGAGCAAGCAGGGCTCTAGTGATGAATGCTCAGTGACAGCAGCTTTGCTATTCCTTCCCAGAATATTTCAACCTGTTTTGAAAATCAATCATTGGAGCTTGGAGACTGACTGCTGCCATGGATACCTATTGTTTTAATCAGCCCAATAGGCTACCTGTTTGTAAGAACTGCCCTTTTCCTGCTCTATCCATGTAGTTCAGTTGGCCTAGTCCACCTGGACAAGCCTGCTTCTCACATGGCCAACCTGGACCAGTGGAACTCTTCCTGGTGTTTCCTGACATTTTACCAAAGAGAACATCTGGTCAGAGTCTATCTTAAGTGACTGAAGCTGTTGGATGGAAAGCTGTTATGGTATGAATATGAGATGTCTCCCCCAAAACTCATGTGACAATTGTAAGAATGTCCAGAGCTGAAATGATTAGATTGTGAGAGCTGTAACCTAATCAGTGGAAGAGTCCATTTGATGATTAATAATTTCAGTGAATTATTGGGTGGTAACTGCAGGCAGATGGGGTATGGTTGGATGAAGTAGGTGCTGGGGGTATGCCCTTGGGATTATATTTTCTCCCTGAGTCACTCATTCTCTCTGCTTCCCAGCTTTCCTCTGCCACTGCCCTCTGCCATGATATTCTTTTGCCTCACCTCAGGCCCAGAGTGATCGAGTTAATTGACCATGTGACTAAGCCTCTGAAAGTATGAGGCCAAAATAAACTTTTCCTGCTCTAAGCAGTTCTAATCAGGTGTTTTGGTCACAGTGTTGAAGAGCTGACTAACACAAAAGCTCAGAAGCCACACTTTCCCCTCCATAGAAAAGTATGCCATCAGCAAGAAAGAAACACATGGCGAGAGAAAGAATGAGACAGAGTGAGAGAAAGCTGCATGGTTATGCAGTTTCTGATTCTTGTCCTCCTGAGGCTCACACGCATTCTTTTGCCTTAGATTTCTATGATAGAGCCTATCATCTCTCTAATAAGTCCCTACATTTTGCTTAGTTTGTAGTGTTGGTTGCGTTGGGTTTCTGACTTCTGTCAACCTGGGGCTTGGTGGGATTCTCACTACTCTCATTCCTGTAACACAGCTCTTTGTGAGATGATGGTTGTTGGCACTACAGTTCAAGGGTCTCAGGTTAGCTCAGGCTGTATATAAACTTCCTGCTTCCATGTAATTGAACCTGGATTTGAGGATAATCTCAGGTGAGTCACCTAGCAAAAGGTGATGTTGAAGCAGTGTCAAAGTGTAAAGACCAAGGTGAAGACTGCTGGTTGTTCTTAATATATAGTTCACCTTCATCAAGCACCCCTGACTTTACGCTGGGAATGTGGTTGCCTAGAATGAAGACTTCATTCTCCTGCTGACCTCACTGGTTGCTAAGGTGGCCATGTGGCCAAGTTCTGGCCAGGGTAGGGAGCAGAATCATTGATTGTATGGAAGCTCCTAAGAACGTTCTTTAAGAGGAAAAATGCTGTACTTCAGTCCTTCTCTCCTCCCATTCTATGTCCCTTCCCAATCCTGCTTTCTGGAATGGAGTTGTGAGGGCTCTCACTGCCATGGTGGACCATGAGGAGGAGGCCAAGTTATGGAGATGGCAGAGGGGTCAGATCCCTGAGAATTCCATGAGCCGAACCCCCCCCCCATTAACTTGGTGCTGTACCTCTGGAGTAATACTTAAGGCAAAAATCCATTTTTATTTCATTTTAGCTATTGTTTTTTTGAGATTTATTACATGTAGCCATGATAATCCTAACTAATAGCAGACACTAGATAGTGAAACCACTCCTTCTGCTTCTAGAAGAGATGGTGATCCATAGGAGTCTTGAAGGGGAAGGGAAGCAGAGAAGCAAAGCAATGGTGATATTTCCCCCCAATGTCTCTAGCTTTTAAAGCCTATTAACTCGGGACAACAGGTAACTGTGGTCATGAACAGAATGAAGCATTCTCTATTCTTTTCACTCATTTCCTGCTTTTAGAGGGCAGTTAGATGAACTCTTTAAATGCAGTACTTGAATAGCTTTAGAAAACAGTTTCTGTGATTTTATTGACTTGGTGTCTTTTTCACATACAACCATACTTGATACTGCTGGGCTTTAGATTTTAATGATCATGACCCAATGTAACAGGGAAAAAAGGGAATGCTTTTTAGGAAAAAAAAAAAAAAAAAGCTTTCCAACTGCCCAGACTTTCTTATAAATGAATCCATGTAGAAATTGCTTACTCCATTAAAAATCACACAGAGCCTCAATAAAATATGACAAAATACCTTAAAGCTATACAGTTTCACAAATGAAAATTATCTTAATATAATTATTATTTTAACAACAGGGCATTCCTGTTCTGTTCAATATC
Source organism: Aplodontia rufa (assembly GCA_004027875.1). NCBI lineage: Eukaryota > Metazoa > Chordata > Mammalia > Rodentia > Aplodontiidae > Aplodontia > Aplodontia rufa. The sequence continues at coordinate 17,139 of PVKS010020373.1, read as the reverse complement.
TATGATGGCCTAAGTGATAAAATCATTCGACCTGAAAATAGGTGGTTTGATTTTGAAAGGCGTGGTGATTTTCTCTCAAAGCAACTTTGGCTCTGTTCCTGAGATGGTACAGCTGTGTGAGACAAATTTCCAATGTGCCAAACATGCTTCCTCCTTTTAGGTTATTTTATTTAAACCTCATAATAATCTTTAACAAAGAAAGAACTGATGTTCAGAAAGTTTAATAAGTTTGCCCAAGTCCCACCGCTGGATGACTTGGATTCCACCTGGACTTCCAATTTGGGAGTGAGGGGGGAAGGATGAACCCGGAGGGAAGGAGATACTGTATATTGTGATTTTATATGGGGTGGACTTGAACAGCCCCCTGAGACAATGGATACAGTCCATGGGACCCCCATTTTGGCCTGGAGTGTTTGCCTGAAAACAAGCTCCCTCTTAGGGCTGCAGTCCTTCCCGACCCCTGGTATTCTGAGCACATCTGCAAGAACTTTCCGGAACAAACTCTTTAGGCAGCTGAAGTGCAGCCGCCTCTTAGCAGATGGTGGTTAATAATAGGCTTTGTTCTCCAGGTTCTTCTATTTTCAGCCACTGAATACAATTTATGAAGGGGGGGGGGCACACCACCATCCCCACCCCCCTTATCAGATCTCTTATAATTATAGAATAAGGTGCCTGTGAACTCCCAGGGAGCTGGTTTCCACGGCAACAGCAAGCTATTATATTCTAAAGGCCAAGCTAGAACTCCACCCCCTCGTCCTCTCCACTGCTGGCGTCTTGTTATTGCAGTGTTCCGAAATAAACTTGCTGCCTAATCGTAAATCCCATATAATTAGAGATGAGCTAATCGTTACCCCGCTACCTTTGTGCGGCCCACTCATCGCGTTAGCAGTTTCTGGTACAGCAATGCTGACGGACCCTTTGATGTCAGAACAGTTCTTCCTCTCCCAGGAACTGGGTGCAGCATAAATCCATGTATGGCTGGGGACCCTGCCACCGGAAAGTCCCCCCAAGTTATATGACCTGTCCTGGCTGCTTCAGCCATTGAGAAGGGGACATTTAGGTAGTGACTGAGCTGCCAGCGGTCCATTAGGTAGGTGCAGAGACATCTCCTTGGAGGGGACGTAGAGCTCTCACTGCCCTGTCTTGTGGTCCCCTTCTGTGTCCAGCTAGGGCAGATACATGATGCTCAGAAAGTTGCTTTCTCCTCTCTCCCTCCTAAGTCCCAGCTCCTCCTTCACAGATTGGGAATGAGAAGCTTGAGCACTCTGGGTTCTGGGGCTTGTGTTTTCCTCTTTTTCAGGAGAAATCATCTAGATTTCACCAGGTGGGGAGCCCAGCAGGTGTAATTCTCAGTGCAGAGGTTCTCTGGAATTCCACTCTCTCTGGGGAAAAAGGAACAGGATAATTACAAATGAGCACTGTGGGGGAAACACAGAAGTGCGATGTGTTGGAATGTGTTTGGGGTCTTGTGGGGCAGGGGGTGTCTTCTAATATATGAACAGAGACCTGGAAGAAAAGAGGATTGGTTATATTCCATCTTTTCAGGGGTCTTGTCGGCTTCATTTAGTTGAAATACCCATCATGGGCAGACAGGTTTGCTACAGGACATTAGTTGGCCATGATCTGTGGTTACTTTCATCTTTCTAGATCTTTCTTCTCTTGGCCCCTCCAGATCCACTCTCTGCCCTTCTCTTCCCAGGTCCCCACCTCATGCTTTTAGAGGCACCAACAGGTTCCCTGGTGTCTCCTCAGTCCCACATGGCTGGAGGCACCGACACAAGAAGGTGGGGGGGGGGCAAGTGTCACCCTGAGGACTGTTTTTGGCCTGGCTGCCACCTCCTACGGAGGCCATTGGTGCTTCTGTGTGTGTCTCTAGAGAGCTGTCCTCCTCGAGTCCTAGTAGTCATTTTCTCCCCCTGTTCAGTAGGGCTTAGGGAGCCCCACTGTTGCTTGTCCAAGCATCTGGCACCATCCTGATAGCAGTACTCCATCTGCCATCATCTCTGAAAACAGCTCTTTTCTTAACCCCACTTTCCACCTGCTTTGAACAAGAGCTTTCTTTTTCTTTCCCAGACTCTGACTGACTTAGTTTCTCTCTCTTACTAATGCCAGTATCCCTCGTACCTTTTCTCACTAGCCTGACACTTCCCCCTTCCCTCTTTGCCTGTTTTAATCCTCCTCATGTAAATCTACCAAACTGTGACTTTTCTTAAGAATTGGCCCCTTCCCCCTCCCATGGCTTAGCCTTGTTCTCTAATAGTTTCCTCTCTGTTGATTTAATTTTCCCAACTAGACTCTAACCTTTTGCAAGGACAGAGACTGTGTCAAGGTGTTCTTCAGGGCATGAATCATGAAGTGCTGGGAGCAAGGTACCTGGTTCAGTCTCCCTGGTTGGCTGCATAGTTGCCTTCTGCTGGGCCTGGCCTCAGATCCTACCTATGTCACATGCTTGGGATGACAGGTTGTAGATATCAGGGCAGGGGCAGGTGTCTAGTTTTTTCATCCAGGTGTCCTGATATTGCAGTCTTGCCAAAATAGTGCTATGTGGGGGTCACATAGTACCCTCCCCTTAGTCAATGGGCTATGTGTTCCAAGACCCTCAAATAGTACCAAATTCCATACACAAATGTTTTTTCCTTTACATGCATATTTATGACAAGGTTTAATTTATAAACTAGGCACAGTAAGAGATTAACAATAAATAATAATAAAATGGAACAATTACAAAAATATACTGTAATACAAGTTATGTGGTCTCTCTTTCTTGAAAAAATCAAGACCAATGTTAATATTTGTATACCATAGTTGACCATAGGTGACTGCAACTTCAGAAAGTGAACTCTGGATAAAGGCAAATTACTGTACTTTTTATTTTTTCATTTCCTGAGGTACAGTAAATAGTTCAAAGGCCTCATCTGGTTTCCTACTCAGAATAGTAATTGTAACAAAAGCATGACACTGTTTAGGAAAATACACTGCAAACTCTGTCTAAACAGAAAGGAGCAATTAACTGAGAGAACAGGGGACCTAGATATTCCTCAAATGCAGGTTTTCATGTGAACTGGGGAGTAAATGCAACAGGCAAATGAAAGTAAACAAATGCTTCCAAGAGATCCTGATACCCAGCAGCAGGATCCCAGGTAGGGCTGGCATCCTATGTTTTTAGGCTCTTTAGAATCCTGGGAGTTATAAATGAAATCAACAGATTTTATTGCTGCTTTCAACAGAGGGAAAAAAATGTGGCTGATTTTTTTCAGTACTGTAGAGAAAAATCTATCGAAAAAGCAAGGCTCAGAGGGCTGCCCAGGAGATTGACATCAAGGGAGAAAAAATGCAAAACACAAAAATCCAGCCAGATAATCAAGAGTACAGCTTCACAATATGCTTAAACACTGATTTTTAAAAATTAATTGACACAGTTTCCTGTTAATTTTACCTTTTCAGCTTGATTATGGGATTTCTTAGACAGCATCCTACTTATAATAGGGAGCTTTGTACTATTCTGCCCTGCTCAGTGCTCAGGACATCTAAGCAATGTTGGATTAATTTTTCTGGCCTCTGGCAGCCTGGGTAATTTAAGGCTTCACTGGAGTGGGACAGGTCACCGTGGGTTGAGCTATAAGCTGACTCCAGTGTAATTTCGCTCTGGGTAACATGCTGCAAAGTGCTTGGATGGTTTGTCCATCAAGATTAAAAATGATCCTTGGATTCTATTTCCATTTATTACAGGAAGGCAATTTGTTAGGCGGTCTTTCCGGTGAGAAGATCTTACTCAGATAACATTCCTAGCTTTAATTCTGAATTTCCTTCCAGGGGCTGGGGGTTGGGAGGCAGGACTGATCAAGGACCTTCCTAACAGCGTAGCACACGAGCCAGCTTCGCCATACCCCACCCTGCAGCTGTGTTCACACCATAGCTCTGTCCTCCACAGTCTCCCATGTGCCAACAGAGGTACTTGGATGGGCAGCTGTCACCAGCAGCCATTTATGTGCCTGTCAAGAGCAAAACATTGGCCTGAAAAGAAACAGAGCGCAGTAAGAGTAGTGGGCCATAGCAAAGTGGCATTAATGTCTCAATGATGTAGTGTACACAGTAGAGGGGTTGGGACAGTGGAAGAAGGCAATGATGGTGAATGCTATACCATAGCCTTATACTACCCCAAAACAGATAGGACGTAGCCTCTAGGACTCCCTAACACACTCAGAGCTGGGAGACTTCATAAATTAGCCAAGATCTGTGTTAGATGATGGAGCAGGGGTGGAGGAACAAGATGGCAAACAGAGTGAGGGAAGTCAGAATGGCTTGCGAGGCAATTGGGGTTAAAGTAAGAATGGGTTTATATTTTACATGTTGACTTTGAAGTGACTTGGAATCCAAGTGAAACATTATATTTGGAGATTTAAAATTACATAATTCCTTTAAAGAGAAACTGTTTAAGCATGAATCAGTCACTTACACATTAGTGTAAACAAAAGGTCTGCAAACAGGTTTTGGTAGCAAGGGAAAAATAAGGAGCCACTATAAATACTGATGGGACAATGGTTATTATTGGAGAGGGAAATTAAGTCACAGAGGGAACCTGAAGGCACCAAAGTCCATTTTGTGACAAAGTCCTGGGCCTGCTCTGCTGTTTTACTTCTAGATGTGATCTATACTTAATTTTGTTCTCAAGTTTATGGGAAAAAAATCTATGCAAATCTATTTCCCTTATACTCTTATATTGTACTCTAATATCATTATAATCTTCTCTTAGTTGCACTATATTATGTCTTCACATTGTGCTTTTTATTTTTTTATAAAGAGAGAGGGAGAGAGAAAGAAAGAATCAATTCTATTTATTTTTTAATCTGGTCTTTATTTCTCTGACATTTATTTGCGTAAGTGGTGCTGGGGTTTGAACCTGGGTCCCTGCGCGTGCCAGGTGAGCACTCCAACTGCTGAGCCACTGCTCCAGCCCCTTTATATTTTCTTTGTTGAGGTATAATGTACATGTTATGAACTTTAGTTATACTAAGTGTACAATTCAATGATTTTTAGTAGTTTTATTGAATTTTACAAACATCACCACAATCCAGTGGTAGAACATTTGCATCATCCCAATGAGATTCCTCATGTTCACATAATGCTAATTCTCATTCCAAGCATTACCTTTATTATGGAAAATGAAAGTTTAAGATGTGTTCTAAGTTCTTCAGAGAAGTAAGTATTACAGAAGATTATTCTTGAGTTCTGGCATTGGGATAGTATTATTCCTAATCTCAGATCTTTTACTTAATATTAGAGAGTTCATTTATTATTTTTTTTGAGGAGTCAAGTTGTTGTATAATCATAAATGCATATAAAGTAATAATATGATATGCTTTTGATCCTAAACCATAATTACTCCCACATCACTCACATCCCAATTTCTTGAATCTTCCATATTATGCTAGAGAGTTTGTTTAGTTATTGAATTGCCAGTTGTTCACCTGAAAGGAATGATCAATAATACCTACTTTTCAGGGTTGTTTAAACCCTTAGATACAACAAACATGAAGCCTGCCACATAGACGTTCAGTGAAATCATGGAATTATTATAACACATAGAAAGATGCTTGTTAACAATAGGAATTGGTTGGACACAGGGACTGAATTCTGAGGTTAATTATCTTACTATTTTGTAACTTATTTAATGGAATGGACTTGGTAGAAAAAACAAATTATTTATAATAGACATTGACTTTAAAAGTAAAATGCATCTTAACATCTTAATTTTAAAAATGTTATTCAATTTCTTTTCCTCTTAAAATTACATAGAGATTTTCTTTCCAAAGAATTTTCCAAATGTACTACATCCCTCTAGGCTCCTCCTATTCAATCCTGTGTTTTATAATTTTGTCTTGCTTTCTTCTGAAATGGATTTGAAAAAATAAAATCTTGACTTCAGCTTTTCAGAGCTCAGTAGTGATTTTCTCTTCTGGTATGAAATTCAAGAACCATAAAATGCAGTTGCTCTTTCCTGTGGATGTTCCGCTTCTGTGTTACGATTTCATATTTGTTGCCATGAGTTGAGATCACAGTAAGTGGCTCCATGGCCTTCTGTTAGGGTTGTAGCCATTCATTTTCTTGAGGGGGTTGAGTTACGGACTCAGTATCAGGGGCCAGGTACCTGGAACTAAATAGGCCACTAGGGGGCGCTCCTCTCACAAAGTCTTGTTCAGAATCCTTTGGGGCCAAGTGAGGAGCCCAGGGAAGGGTTGCTTCAGCTCTTCCCCTCTTCTCCTGCTTGAGGGGCCTCACAGGTGGAGCCAGGTCATGCCCAATCCCTTCTTTATCCATTCCCATGCTGGGACAGCTTCCCCAGTGGGCAGGCGATGGGAGGGAGTTCCCTGTCACTTTGAATTTTGGGGAAGTTTCATGGCTGCTTCTAGGGAAAGGTTTTTAAAAATTTCTAAAAAATCTTTTAAAAACTGCTTTGCCACTAAAGGGTGCTTGCCAAAGATATAGGTTCTAAAATTTGTTTCTTTAAACAAAGTGAATCAGATTCTCTGATGATGGGGTCCAGAAATATGCATTCCCATCACAACTTAGATTTTGATGTACCCCCAAAGTTAGAGACCTGTAAAGATAGGCTGTTCTTGGGAGACACATCAGCCTTTCCCCTCAAAACGAAATCCCAGTCAATACACCTCAGAGGCACTGGAATATGCCCTCCCTGAGGTCTGCAAATTGATGTTGGCCGCTAGGGGTAGATAAGGCTTTCTTTCTGCCAGTGTTCAAGGGTCTGTCTTTCAAGGTCCAGCTTGAATTTCAGAAGTGAGATTCAAAAAAAGAAGTGTTGGAATAATCACTGATATTAATGAGGAGATGTAAGTAGTTTCTTTAAAAGCAGTGGATTAGGGTTGGAGTGGTGGTTCAGTGGTTAGGGCACTTGGCTGGCATGTGCAAGGTCATGGGTTCAAAACCCAGAACCAGGTACACAATGAGGTGTTGGAGCAACAAAAGCCACAATGAAAAACGAAGTAAAATTGATTTTCCCTTTCTTTTCCCCTCCCTCTCCCTTTCTCTCTCTCTCTCTCTTTCACTGTCCTTCTCTCTTTTGGGGGAGAGGGGAAGAAAAAGCAATGGACTGTATTTTTTTTTAACCTTTTCGTTTTTGTTTCCCCAGGGCTGTTGCAACAAATTACCACAGACTGAATAACAAAAAACAACATAAATTATCATCTCCCATTGATGCAAGCTGGAAGTCTGAAATCAAGGTGAGAATTGTTTCACACCTTTCTTTTAGCTCCTGATGTCTCTGGCGAATTGACATTTCTTTGCTTATGAAGCTGCACTAACTCTGAACTCTTCTTCCATTAACATGTGGCCTCCTTCTCCCTGAGTGTATCTGTCTTCTTTTTTAGGGACACCATTCATATTGGTTTAGGGCCAACCCCAGTAACCGCATCTGAACCTGATAACATCTGCAAAGACCTTATTTCCAAATAAGATATGTCTTTTTGGGTACACCATTTGATCTCTAATGAATGCATATAATTTTCTACAACTAGTCTATTTTCCTGTCTTAGTTAAAACACCTGCCAATAACAACTTAGAAGTTTAATTCAGGTTCATGGTTTTGGATGTCTCAGGGCCTGGTTGGCTGACTTCATTGCTCTGAACCTGAGGTAAGGCAGAACATCAAGGTGGAAGGGGATGGAGGAGGAAAGCTGCTGTCCTCATGGTAATTGGGAAAGAGAAGATAGGATGAGAAGAGAAGAGAAGAGAAGAGAAGACAGAAAGAGAGAGAGAGAGAGAGAGAGAAAGAGAGAGAGAGGGGAAGGGAGACACACTCGTGAGGAGCCAGGGTAAAAAATCAATCCCTAAAGGCATACTTCCAGTGACCTACTTTCCAAGACCATGTCCCCCTGAATACAGTTACCACCAAGTTCAGTAGTTCTTTCAGATTATTAGTCCTTCTAATGATTAAATTACATCTCTCATCATCTTATCATTCACCTCTAAACATTCCTGCATTGTTACATGAGTTTTTGGGGGGATACCTCATATCCAAACCATTACAATTCCTTTTAAGTTTCTAAACTCAATGAATAGCAAGAAAAACTAAATTTAGTCCAGTCCAGAAAACTCAGTCTGATCCAATTTAAAGAGTCTATTCATTCTCTGCAGGCATGACTCAGATAAATGCTCATGCTTTTATATTCCTCCGCCCCTTTTCTTTATATCTCCACAAAATGGTAGCTAGAGTCTCGTGGGTTTGGGCTTACAGGTCTTAATGGTCATATAGGAGGTTGCTGATTCACTCTGTCTTGGATCCTTGCTGCTCTCTACTGCAGAACAACAGCTTCAGTCTGTTCAAGCAAGTCCTATGAAGTAAGACTGGTCCCATTAGACTTTTTGGGATTACATACTGGCATCCTCTTCTGGAGTCCCATGTTAGTCAAAGTTTAGAAATTACCTTTTCATCACAAAGACTGGCTTTATGGCTATTGTTTTATGAACTCAGAAAATAAGCTCTGAGACTAAAAGTTGAGTGAAGACCTTTCTCTTTCTGATAGCAGTCAGTGTTCCACACTGGAAGAAACAACCCTCATAATTTAGTCTTTATCTGCAAGAGTATAAGAGATAAAGACAAGTAAAAGCCATGTGGTGTATTGGTTAATTTTTTCTGTGTAACAAGCCATCCCAAAGCTTTAGTGGCTTAACACAGGGATTGGCAAACAATGGCCCACATCATGTTTTTGTAGTAGCTGCAAAGTAAGAATGGCTTTACATCTCTAAAGTGTTTAAAGTACCCAAAAGAATATGCAGCAGAGTCCATATACGGCCTATGAAACTAAAATACTACTCTCTGGTGTTTGATGGAAGGAGTTTGCTGACCCTGGTTTTAAAGAATGAGCATTTATTATTGCCCACAAGTCTATGAGTTCTGCAACTCCTGGACTTTCTCATACATCTGAGGCCAGTTTCAGGGCAGGCAGGCATTTCTGCACATCTTGACTGGTCACTTCCCTTGTCTAGAGGTTGGCTGGCTGCAGGTTGATCTGGGATGGCTATGGCTAGGAGAAATGCACTCTCATCCATGAACTCTCCCATCCTCCTGTAGGTTAGCTCTGGTTGGCTCATGGCAGAGGGGTTTCCAAAAGAGAAGAAATGGACAGGGTCTCTTGTGGTCAAGACTTGAACTTGACATATCCTCACTCCTGCCACATTCAGTTGGTTGGAAATCACAGCTTAGGTTTGAGGGTAGGGAAACAGACTCCATCTCTTAATAGGAAGGACTGCAAAGTCTAAAGTGGATATGGGGCGTGGTGGAGAATTGAGACCATTTTTTGTAACCAATGTACTATATATGGGTTGTTACTTCCAAAATATTAACTCTGTAGCTAAAGAAGATAATTTTATTTATCTATTAATATATTCCCAAATAGTCCTTGTGATCTTAAGAACCCATCATTGTAGAAGCAATTTTAATTTGATTTAGAGCATTTTAAAAACTTTTATGCCTTTTAAACATAGCTTTCAGATTCTAAAATCCTTGGGTTAAAATTTCACACTAGGGCTGTCTATTTTTTTTTTATTCAACAGCATTTTCTCTTCCAATTCCCAGATCCCTTACTTAAAGGAGAAGACAAGTTAGTTTTATTTTATCAGTTTTATAATTAATAATAGTCATGGTGTTCACCTGTCCCTTTGATCCATAGCTCCTGAAATCTCAGCTGGCAACTTTCAAATACTTCCTATCACTTCTATGGAGCTTCCGTGAGGCACTTCTTCTCAGGACACTTTTTTTTAACTTCTAAATTGGTGCCCTGAAGAATGATCTAGAATTTCATGCCAGTCAACTGCAAGTTGAGTTTACCACCAAACTTCCCCAAATGTGATCTCCAAACTCTGATTCATCTTTCTCTTTGTTGGGAGCCCCATAACTTTTTTTTAATGCTATTTTGAGGGAAAACAGAGCAAACCACAAAGATCAAAATGATTGACTTTTGCAGTCAAAGGAATAGCCAAGTGTTTGCTGATATACCACACTATCATCCACAGAGGTGACTGGGCAACCTCTTCTTGGCTGTCTCCCATGTCAAGGAGTTCACTACCTACAACAAGATTTGACCATACTAGGTTGATATAGACTGTACATTAGAGCATCTGCAAGTAGCCTTTAGAGTGGCTCCACGATGTTCTAAGAAATATCTGGGTCACAGTCACCACATAATTTTTATAGCATAACTTAGGGGGCAGCAACTAGTTGGAAAAATAAGAAAACTGAGCAAAGCTGGGGCCTGCCTAGAGCAATGGTGGTTCCCACTCTGCTGGAGAAATGCTGTGCTCTTGAGCATTCTTTCCAAATTCTAGTTGTAAAAACCAAGCTTTTACTGAAGCTCCAAAAATGAGGCCTGGAATGGAAATTCCTCTGTGGTTTTCCTAAAGGCCTTCTGGTTAGTGGAGGGGATGGGTGTGTGCTGAGGTCAGACACCTGCGTTTGTTTAGCTTGGTATGGTGGGTGGGAAGAGAAGGCTGTGGCCAGGGGGAGGAAGAGTTGTTCAGTGGGAAGAGGCTTGAGTTTATAATGCAGGCTACCCAAAATTGTGCGGGACCTGGTAGATTTGAAAAGTCTTTTTCAAGGTTGTCATGTATGACAGAAATTGCAGACTACCTACCCTACCAATGCCCAATCTCCCTGTTTTCCATACCAATGAATCCTATTTTATTTGGGTCAGCTTTGTGCCTCAGAAGAACACATCCCGATTCCCTTGCAGCTATGGAGAGAATTGATATAGCTAAAGTTGATGAGATGTGAGAAGTCTGCTGGGAATTGGGGAGAAAACTTTTGTGTTACTATTATGAGTTCTGCTCCCTTCTCCTTTCCCTTCCTTCTTCTTTTTGCTTGTCATGCAGATGTGAGGGCAGAAAGAGCTCTATATCTTTGCGGCAACCACAGGCAACAGGCACAGGCAGAATTCCACATCCTTAGGATTCACCCCTGGGCAACTGCACCAGCCCAGGAATATATTCTTGGACATCTTCAGTGTTGGAAAAAAATGGTTCCCTGTGTATTCAAGCAAACATTGGTTGCATTATCTGTTTCTTTTAGCCCAACATAGTTCTATGGAGTGATATAGGACATATACTACATAACACAGCTTCTTTAATGTTCTTCTCTAGCAGGATACCTAAGAGCCAAGGGTTCATATGAAGCCTGGGTGACCTGAGTCAATCTTCTCATAGTATTGTATTGTAGAAATTGTAGAATTGAAGACAATTGAGGGAAGTTGAGTATGTGAAGTCCCTGATCTAGAGACTTTACCTGACTGGTGGAACTGTGAGTTGGCATGCAGGGCCTGGGCCTACGAGGTGAGGGCGGGATTAAAGATTGATGGAAACCACAGTGCTCTGTGCTGTTTTTTTATGCAGATGACCCCCTCATGCTTTGACTCTCACCCATCGCATGTGTGCATGCCCCATGTGGGTCAATGGAGTTATGGCCTGGGGTGGCTGTTGGGTCTCTTGCTAGACTGAGAGTGCATCTCCAGCCCTTCAGCCTTCCATAAAAGAAAGTAAGTACTGCTGGGTTATAGCTTATTTGTGTTCTGTGAATCTGATTGACATATAACTATTGCTGCATCAATGTAAGGTCCACAAATTTATATTAATATCTTATTAAACTTGTTAATATTAATCTTCTTATGAATATCTTGTTCCTCCCTTACAATGATAGTGTTCTTAATCTTATATATGGTCTCTTTGTGTATATGTATGTATTACATGTCTATCTGTATAACATATACTTATTTATGTTATATGTATGCATAATATGTACACATTTATATTTTGTAGGTTTAAATGTCAATGATTTTAATAAGTACAACTAAAAAGCTTTTCTTGTCAATAGCCATTGCCTTCAGTAGGAATCTGTTTGTTGACTTCCAGGCAGAGTTGATGTGAGCCTGTGGGGTGAAGGGGCCTTCCACCATACAGGCAGGGAGGGAGCCCAAGAAATGAAGAGCATGGACTTTGAAGCTGGAGTGAGCTGAAATCCAGATGCCACTGCTAGAGCTGTGAGCCCTTGAGTGTATTCACCTTCCTGACCCTCACTTGCCTTGTTAGTACGTTAGGAATAAGTATGTAAGGTCAGGCATAAACAGGGCGAGCTTGAGCTTGTTTATACGTGACTCGGGTGGCTGAGGCAGGAGAATCACAAGTCCAAGGCCAGCCTCAGCAGCTTAGTGAGGCCCGATCTTGAAATAAAAAAATAAAAAGGGCTGGGGATATTACTTAGTGGTAGATTGCCCTGGGTTCTTTAAACTAAATAATCACCTCGTAACACTAGATACATAAATAAATAAAATAAAAATAATTTTAGGCATGGTGCTGATCCAGCTACAGACAGGCATCCCCCAGTGTTAATTTTCTCTTTTCTTTTGAGTTTCGGTACAGTGGGATTAAGTGTATGGATTCTGGAGTCAGAAGTGTTGGGTTCAGATCCTTGCTCTGCCTCTTGATAGCTGAAGGACTTGGAGTGAGAGGATTAACTTCACGGTGGTTCATTTGCTTTTTGTAAAGCGAGGGTAGTAATAGTCATACTTCATAGAGTTGTTGCAAAGGCTACAGGAGACAAAAATAAAGTATTAGATGCAGTGCCTGGCACAGATCAGGGCTCAATAAGTGGTTAGTAAAAAGGATGATGATGTTACTGGTCAGTAACACCTGTCCAACAGGGCTGGCCTCAGAGCCAGGCCTCCTGACCTGGAGCTTATTCTGGGCCAGCACTGTGCTCAGCACTTGGGATGGAAGGAGTGAGTGAGACGTGGCTTCTACTTCTGATTTCAATCTCTGGGTCTGTGATGGATATTGTGGAAATGAGACTATTGAGGTAGGCCCCCAGTCCTTTAATACCACCAACTGAATTTCTCTCTCCCTAAGAACAGGGAAGATGCCCTTGAATCCCAGTAGGTGGCTGCTTGTGACAAAATGGTCACAGCCAGAACAGATGCATCAGGTCCTGTTTTGTGCTATTTCCCATCTCTGCTGCATCCAACATGCTCCTGTGAGGTTCTGTCCCCCACAGATTTTATATAACTTATCACCAAGTCACGTCTGTATTTTGTTGATGCCGTTTAAATTCTGTTACTATTTAATACCAAGAACATCTAAAAAGAACATTTTGAGGGACTTGAAAAATCCAATTGTTCTCTTGGTAATTTGATTTGTAGGAAATAGGAGAAGATAGTATTCTGAATAGAGTGCTTTTAAATGAATCATCATTGCTTTCTTGTGCAGGCAATAGATGGACTCTGATTGGGAGCCCTGCTAAATTCTCTCATTATGTGGAAGATGTAGTCTATATTGGTTGGGAAAAGCACAGCTGAGAGTGGCAGAAAATCCAAAATAATGGCTTAAACAAGATGGACACTATTCGTTTCTCATGAAAAAGAAATGTGGAGGAGAAAGTTCACTGTTGGCAGGTGCCTTCTTATAATTCCTAGGGAGCCTTCCATCTCCCTGTTCTGCCTTCTGTAGAACCTGACTTCCTCCTTATGGAACTAGAGCTGCCCAGACTCCACCAGTCATGCCTGTGTTCTACCAACAAGGAGAGTGACAGATAAGAAGCTAGAACATTCTTCTCCAAGGTATACCTCAGGAGTTCCATCTTACAATTTTACTTATGTATTATTGGTCAGTACTTAGTCACGTGGCCATCTTATAGCACAAAGAAAGGCTGGGAAATTTATTATTTATTCAAGGAAACTAGTACCCAGACAAGATAGGAAAGGAGGGGAGAATACATGTCTACCAGCAGACTGTGCGACACGTTTTTGAGACTCAGCCACACCCCTTCTCTGCAAGCAGAAGGTCTTTTTTGGAGAGTTGTATCAGGGACCCACAACACGGAAATCCCTGCCATAGGTGAAGCTGTATAAGTAAGGTACATGGGACTTGGGGAAAAAAAAAAAAAAATAGAGGATTGCAGTGCAGGGTTAAAGACAGAGTCAAAGAATCCCTGGAAATCATCTAGGGCTATAGGTCAGCTACCTCATTGAAGCTACAAAGCTACGGAGGACCAGATGAGTAGGTGATCTCCTGTGTCAGGGGTTGTCAAATCCACTCGAGTTTGATGATTTGCTCGAAAGATTCACAGAACTCAGAATAAGTGTTATACTCTCAGTTCCAAATAATCAGTGAAAGAGTACAGATTAAAATCAGAAAAAGAAAGGACCTTGAATGGCAGAGTAAAAGAATCCAAGATAAAGTTGCCCTGTTATAAATTTTTTCATCTTTTTTAACACATGTGTCTTTTTGATCATTTCTCATTTCCAGAATCATTTCAGTTAGACCATTACTCTGGGATGATTCTTTGCAATGATCCAACATCCTTGGTGTTTCTTCACAGGAAGATTTCCCAATTAGTTTTTGTTGTTTGTTTAGTCAAATTCAGCCCAAAATACGGGATCAAAGGATTCTTTTTCCTTATTTGTCGCTATCAAGCTGTCTACTTTTGGAAAAGTCATTTGACTTCTCTGGGCTTCTCTAAGTTGAAGGTTAAGGGAGAGATGGCTGTTGAGATTCCTTCCAGCCCTGTGCTCAGATGTTGAATGTGAATATGTGTCTCAAGTGATTTAGTAGTCACAATTAGACATGCAGTGTGTGTGTGTGTGTGTGTGTGTGTGTGTGTGTGTGTGCGCGCGTGTGTGTGTTCATGTGCTCTGGTTGGGGATAGCTTGATGATGGGCATGGAGGAAGGATTCAGCTAATTCTGTTTTTTTCCTTCCTCGCAGATTTTATGTTGCTGAGCAATCCTGAATCACAAGCCTGTCAAAGAGGAGGTTGCTTGTGTTTGGGGTAAGAAACCTCAGCTTCCGCTCTGCCCACTCACACCACGCTGTAAATGCCAACGAATTCAGAAGGACTGGAAGAAAGAATCTCTAATAGCTTTGGAGTTGCTTTGGGATAAAGATCCTCAAGTTGATCTCTTCCCTTTCCCCTCCTGAAAATGCCAGACTGAATTTTAAGCAGGGGCCAGGTGTGCTGGTGATCTTTAAGAAGAGGACCCCAGCAAGTCTGGACTTCACCCCTTCCTCCTCCTTCCCTCCCAAGGCTGTTCTTTTCAGAATTCTCGCCCTTTTCCTGCACCGACTTCCTGATGCTTCTGGACCTGAAACTTCTAGAGGAAGTGTCACACCAGCACTACTAAGCAGGCAAGAAAAGCTGGTCCGCATGCCTCAGCCACCCCACTCTGCACAGCAAAGCAGGCAATTTTGCTCAGGCTTCTTTTTAAAGCAATTTAAAAAAGGAAACAGACACTCCCATGAAGCTTGAATAGCAGCATTTCTATCAGCTGTTACCATGACATGGGCTGACATGAGAGCAGCCCCGTAAAGAGGCTGACAGTTTGATGGGTTTAATTTCAGTGCAGATTTCTGCAAAGAGGCAGCTGCCAGGGGCGCACGACTGGTGTGGCTGGGGAGGAGGATGGGGCCACAAGCAGCTGGGAGGAAGGAACATCTAATGATGTGGATCCACTTTGCCCAGCGTCACTGTTGTAGATCTCTGGCTCTCCATGGACTTAGCAACCTGCTGAAATATTTCCCCTCTGGTGGGGGTCAATCTTTGGTGTCTGTGAAAAATGAAAGCAGAGATCAGATAAAGTACCCTGAGAAGAAGTCAGTCAAGGTGGTAGAGGAGCCTGCCACTTCTGTTCTTGGTCCTGCACACACATCACTCTGTGAGTGAGAGAGAGATGGATGCATAATTTTCCTTTTCACTGTTCCCCCCCACTTGGCATCCTGATGGGAGGCCTTACTGTATGCAACAGAGAATTTATTCCTGAGGAGGGGAAAATGTGAAAACAAGGCAGGATTCCTTACTCCAGGTTTGGTGTTTGCCTGTACCCTCCTCAGAACAGTCTAACTGGAAAGAGCTGGATTCCCCTGTCTCCTCCACACATTGGCTTCCTAGTTTGTTCCCTCTGAGCCTGTGGATTGGTAGGTCTATGAACATGCATCATTTATTCATTCCACCAGCATTAATTGGTTGCTGTGTGCTCACTACATGATACATGTTGAAGCTACCAAGCTAAATTATTCATGCTTCCAGTCCTCAAAATTGGAACATCTGGTAGGGAGAACTAACCCACAAAGAAGTAATCTTTGGAAATGAAAATTGAAGGCCATCTTGTGATGCCATTAACATATTAAGTGTTGTTGTGGTGTAACGTACCCCTGGTGCGGGTAAGATGATGTATGTACAGTCATGTGTTACTTAATGATGGTGGGGATCTGTTCTGAGAAATTCACTGTCAGGTGATTTCGTCACTGTGCAAACATCATAGTGTGCTTGTGCAAACTAAGAGAGGTATGTTGTCACTAGGAAATATGTTATTGGGTCACTGTCATGTGGTCCATTTTTGACTGAAACATTGCCACATGGAGCATGACTGTTCATGGAAAATAATTTTGGGTTATTTAATATGAATATCACTAACTGTAGGATGAAAAAAGCAAGACACAGAATAATCTGTTAATCTGCATTTTCAGGGATTGCATATAAATGAAAGCATATGATATTTTCCTCTATCATTTTTAGCTTCTTTCATTCAGCACATTTTGATAATTGTTCAAATTACAGCACATTAATGGTCTGTTTCCTTTTTATTCTTCAGTACTATTTCACTGTATGGATATACTATAGGCTTTTTTACCCATTGACTTGCTGATAGATATATACTTTTTTCAGTTACAAATAAAGATGCTTGAACACTTTTATTAAACAAGTTGTATGACTTTTTAATTTTCATTTGTCCTGGGTAAATGCTTAGGAATGGAATGGCTGGATCTTAATTTTTAAATGCCATTAATATTTTATTTACTTATTTACTTTTTTAAAAAGTAATATAAAACCTTTATAAGTGTTGGTGGCTCGGTGGTTACGGTGCTTGCCCAGCATGCACAAGTATGCAGGTTCAAATGTACACAATGAAGTCTCAGAGCAACAAAGCCCACATGAAAAACTGAATAAAAATTGTTTCTCTGTCCCTCTCTCTCTCTCTGTCCCTCTATCTCTCTCTTTAAAAAAACAATCTTTAATTTCAACTTTCTGCAGGTGGAGGACCAGTTTGTCCAGCACCATTTGTTGAAGAGGCTGTCACATCTCCAT
>PVKS010020372.1:0-36834 GCA_004027875.1 Aplodontia rufa | reverse complement strand
AAATACTTCAACGATAAACTCAAGCTAGCAAGATACATGAACACAAATCCTGCACTACAGAATATTCTCAAGGATGTTCTCCATTCAGAAGAAAATGCCAATGAGATCCTAAATCCTTAAACAAGGGTGAGTCAATAATCATACACAAATTGACTTCCAAGATGACTCAAAACTCTGTAATTGTTACAAACTCAGAGACTCAGCCTCCCATATCTATTCTAACTTTAAATGTGAATGGTCTCAATGCCCCAATTAAAAGACACAGACTGACCCACTGGATCAAAAACCAAAATCCAACAATATGTTGCCTGCAAGAGACACATTTGACACTCAAAAATAGACATAGGCTGAAAGTGAAAGGATGGCAAAATGTCTACCAGGCCTGTGGCCCAAAAAAGCAAGCTGGTGTGGCAATTCTAATTTCTGATAAAATCAATTTCCAACTAAAACTAGTCAGAAAGGACAAAGAGTGTCACTTTAATCATACTAAAAGGGACAGTCCATCAAGAAGATATAATGATAATTAACATTTATGCCCCCAATTACAACCCCCCCAAATACATGGAAAAAATACTTAAGGACATTAATCTCCTCATTGATCTCAACACAATAATTCTGGGGGACTTCAACACACTACTATCAACTCTAGACAGATCATCAAAACAAAAAATCAATAAAGACATCTCCAATCTGAACAACTCTATTAATCAATTGGGCTCAACAGACATCTACAGAATATTCCATCCTAAGACAGCTGAATTTACCTTCTTCTCAGTGGCTCATGGATCCTTCTCTAAAATAGACCACATCCTAGTACACTGGGATAATCTTAACAAATACAAAAAAGTGGAAATAATCCCATGTATTCTGTCAGATCATAATGCTATGATCTTAGCAATCAACAACAAGAGAAACAACAGAAACTACTCAAATACTTGGAAATTGAATAATTACCTCTTGAACGAAGGTGGGGCAAAGAGGAAATGAGAGCAGAAATTAAGAACTTCATGGAACTGAACGAGAATGAGGAAAAAACATACCGAAACCTCTGGGACAGTATGAAGCCATTTTTAAGAGGTAAATTTATAGCACTGAGTGCATACATCAAAAATCTAGAAAGAGACCAGATAAATAGCCTTATGCTTCAATTCAAACAACTACAAACAAAAGGAGGAACAGTCCAACTCCAAAGCTAACAGAAGACAGGAAATTACCAAAATCAGAGCTGAAATTAATGAAATTGAGAACAACAACAACAAAAAAAACTGTACAAACTATTAAGAAAACCAAGAGTTGGTTCTTTGAAAAAATAAACAAGATTGACAGACCCCTTGCCAACCTCACTAAAAGGAAGAACCAAATGAAGCAAATCAACAAAATCAAAGACAAAAATGGGGATATCACCACAGACTCATCCAAGATCCAGAAGATTATCAGAACCTATTTTGAAAATTTATACTCTGCCAAGTTTCACAACCTGGAGGACATGGACAGGTTCTTGGACACACACGACATCCCGTCTTTAACACAGGAGGATGTTGAAAATCTCAACCAACCTATCACAGACAGCGAAATTGAAGCAGCAATCAAAGCTCTCCCAAAAAAGAAAAGCCCAGTCCCGGATGGATATACAGCACAATTCTACCAAGCCTTCACAGAAGAACTAACACCGATCCTCTTCAAGCTCTTCCAGGAAACTGATAGAGTGGGATCACTCCCAAACACTTTTTATGAAGCAAATATTACACTGATTCCAAAATCAAACAAAGACTTGTCAAGAAAAGAAAACTACAGACCAATTTCCCTGATGAATATTGATGCAAAAATCCTTAATAAATTTTAGCTAATCAGATGCAAAAGCACATTAAAAAGATAATACATTATGATCAAGTGGGCTTCATTACAGGAAAACAAGGCTGGTTCAATATACGAAAATCAATAAATGTAATTCACCACATAAACAGAATTAAAAACAAAAATCATATGATCATCTCAATTGATGTAAAGAAAGCATTTGATAAAATTCAACACCACTTTATGCTCAAAACTTTGGAAAAGATAGGGATCAAGGGAAGATACTTTAACTATGTCAGATCCATTTACAACAGACCCACAGCCAACATTATCCTCAATGGAGAAAAACTGAAAACATTTCCACTGAATTCAGGTACAAGTCAAGGCTGTCCGCTTTCCCCACTCTTCTTCAATATAGTCCTTGAAACCCTTGCCAGAGCTATCAGGCAAGACAAGTAAATCAAAGGTATTCATATAGGAAAAGAGGAAGTTACGTTATCTCTATTTGCTGACAACATGATTTTATACCTAGAAGACCCAATAACATCAGCCAGAAAACTCCTAGAGCTTATAGGCGATTTTAGCAAAGTAGCTGCCTACAAGATCAACTCCAGTACGTCACTAGCTTTCCTTTACTCTAGCAACAAATCCACAGAAGAAGAAATCAGGGAATCTCTCCCATTCACCATTGCTTCCAAAAAAATTAAGTAGTTGGGCATTAACCTTACAAAGGATATTAAGGACCTCTACAAAGAAAACTATTAAACACTAAAAAAAGAAATTACAGAAGACCTGAGTAGATGGAAAAACATTCCATGCTCATGGTTAGGCAGAATCAATATAATAAAAATGGCCATTCTACCCAAAGCCCTATACAGATTTATTGCAATTCCCCTCAAGATACCAATGGCATTCTTCACAGATATAGAAAAAGAAATTCTCAAGTTCATTTGGAATAACAGAGACCCAGACTAGCCAAAACATTACTCTACAGGAAGGAAGAAGTAGGGAATATCTCAGTCCCTGACCTGAAATTATACTAGAGCCGTAGTAGCAAAACCAGCATGGTATTGGTATCAAAATAGAACCAAAGATGAGGAGTGCAACAGAATAGAAGATCCTGAGACAAATCCCCATATATTTAACTATTTGATATTTGATAAAGGGGGCAAAAGCATAGTGTGGAAGAAAGATAGCCTGTTCAACAAATGGTGTTTGACAAATTGGACAGTCATGTGTAGACAACTGAAGCTGGATTCTTATCTTTCACCCTGCACAAAAATTAAATCAAAATGGGTCAAAGATCTGGATATTAAGCCAACAACTTTAAACTTATTAGAAAAAGAAGTAGGATCAACACTACAGGACACAGGAGTTGGCAGCTACTTCCTTAACAAAACTCCCATGGCTTAAGCAGTAAAGTCAAGAATAAATGAATGGGATGCAATTAAACTAAAAAGTTTTTGCACAGCTAAAGTTCAAATCAAGTACATCAAGAGAGAACCTACAGAATGGGAGAAAACCTTTGCCTGCTACACCTCGGACAGAGGGCTAATATCCAGAATATATAAAGAACTAAAGAAACTAAAAACTAAAGTCACAAATAATCCAATCAATAAATGGGCTACAGATCTTAAAAGAAACTTCTCACCAGAGGAAGTCCAGAAAGCCCATAAATACATGAGAAAGTGCTCTACATCATTAGCTGTAAGGGAAATGCAAATCAGCACATCATTAGCTGTAAGGGAAATGCAAATCAAAACTTCAATGAGATACCACCTCACTCCTGTTAGAGAGGCAAAAATGAATTCTAACAACAGATGCTGGAGGGGCTGTGAGAAAAGAGGAACACTGTTACACTGCTGGTGGAACTGCAAACTTTTTCAGCCACTATGGAAAGCAGTGTGGAGAACCCTCAAAAAATTAAGGATGGAACCACCTTATGACCCAGCTATCCCACTCCTGGGTATTTTCCCAAAAGAGTTAGAATCAGCATATTATAGTGATGTGCCTTCATCAATGTTTATAGCAGCTCAATTTACTATAGCTAAATTATGGAACCAACCCAGATGCCCCTCACTCAACGGGTGAATTCAAAAACTTTGGTACATATATACAATGGAATACTACTTGGTCATTAGAGAAGACGATATTATGGCTTTTCATATGAAATGGATGGAGATGGAAAAAAATCATGCTAAGTGAAGTATCCCAATCTCAGAGTCTCAAGGGCCAAATGGTTTCTCTCACGTGCGGAAGCTAGAATATATCGGGAAGCAGTATGTTAGATGGCTAAGCTAATAATAACTTCAAATTGTATGATTCTAAACGCAACAGGGAGATGACTCCCTAGGATACTTGGAGGCGTAGGGAGGGGGATGGGGGTGGGGAGGGTGTAGGAAGAACACCTAGGAGACTAGAGGGTGGGAATATGGGGGAATCATCTCAGAAGGAGATCTCAGTCCTCCATGAGATATCCATTTAACTCAGGGATTCTTCTGCGGGAAACAGCAATAGGGGGATCCCAAGCTGGGCATACATGATGTGACCTTAGCTCTGGATAACTAAGTATACATGCATTGGTTCTTGAATGTTTGATAATGTTTCCCCCTCAATTGTAACTCTATATCCATCTAATAAAAAAAATTAAAATATTTTGTTTGTGTCTGCTTTGTTAACTTGTATTTTTCAAGGAATTTATCCATTTTACTTAAATCATCAAATCCCTTATCTTTTTAATATATGTAGGATCTTCAGTGATTGCCCTATTTTTTAATTACTAATGTTACTAATTTGTGCTACTTCCCTATTTTCTTAGTAAATCTAAGGGCTTATAATTTTACTAATATATCTACAAAAAATTGGATTTATTGATTTTCTCTGTCTTTTCTATTTCATTGATTCCAATTCCAACTTTGCTATGTCTTTTCTTCTACTCTCTTTGGATTATTTTCTTCTTTTACTAGCTTTTTAAAGTGGTAGCTGGCATTGTTGATTTTTAATTTTTCTTTGTAAGGTAGGAATTTAGGGCTATAAATTTCACTCTAACTAAGTTGTTAGCTGCTTATTACAGAATAGGTCACATATTATTCGTTGGAAATATTTCATTTGCCTTCTATTTAAGTCAGTTTATTTAGAAGTGAATTATTTAATTTCCAAATATTTTTTTCCAAATCATAATGTTATTTAATTCCACTATAGTTCAAAAATATGCTTTATAAGATTACAATTCTTTGAGATTATTTAATGAGATTTATTTTGTAGTATTGCAAATGACCTATATTGGTCATCCTTCTATATGCATTTAAAAATAATTTATTTTGCATTTTGGGGCTGTAATCTTCATTAAATGTCACGTGAGACAAGATGGTTGATGTTATCATTCAGGTATTCTACTACCTTATTCATTTTTTTCTTGCTCTAGTTGTTATATCAATTAGCAAAAAGTGGCTAAATTCTTCATTTATGTTAAGTTTTTCATTTTTAGCTCCATTAGTTTTTGTCACTTATTCTTACAGTGCTTTCAGATGTGAACACTTTTTAAATTGTTGCATCTTCCTGACATAGATATTTTTATTATAATGAAATGTTCTATCTCTTGAAGTTCTTATCTTGAAGACTACTTTGATATCAATATTCAGGTACTCCAGCTTTCTCATAGTTAGCGTCTATGGTATATCATTTTCTATCCCTTTACTTTCAATTTGTTTCTTATATTTAAAGTGTGTCTCTTATAGACTATATGTATTTGGATCTTGCTTTTCTATCCAATTTGATAATCCCAATGTATTTAGACTAACCATGGATGTGATTGGATTAATTTTTCTTTTTGCTACTTTTAATTTTTTTATCATTTGAGATTGATCTATAGTTTGTTGCTGTTGTTGATCAATATTATATTCCCTTCAAAAATTCCCACTTTTTTTCTAAAACTTTAGTTGTTATGAGGCAAATATAATATGATGAAAAAGAGGCACCAAAAAAGGATTAAAGTCTTTATGGCCTGATTTTTTTTTGTACAATAGTTTATAACTTTCCTAATCTTTTTTTTATAGAGAATCAATTTTATTTAGTTTTTCACATGGCTTTTATTGCTCTGAGACTTTGCTGTGTACGTGGTGTTGGGGTTTGAACTCGCGTACTCGTACATCCTGGCAAGCACTGTAACCACTGAGCCACTGCTTCAGCCCTCCTAACCCCTTTTAAATACAGAAATTTGTAGGGGTAACTGTGTGAGATGATGGATATGTTAATTTTCTTCGCTATCATAGCCATCTTAATATTTCCATTTATCTCATAACATGTGGCATAGCTTACACAATAAAATTCATTTAAAAAATCAGGTAAAAAAAGAAATGGGTCTATTTTAGTTTAATTTCTCTATGGGAATGATTTTATTCAATATTTTCCTAGGAAATTAATTTATATTTGCAAGTTTATTTGTGCCAAAAAGTATAAAGTAGGTTCTTATGATGCTTGAAATGTGTTATTCTTAAAAAATATCTATACTTTCTCTCCTATCACCCCCCCACCCCATTTGATTAAGTTAGTTGTTCAGACTCTCAGTTGTCTCTTCAAAACTTCACAGATGCCATTAGGGACTCATATTTATAGATTTCTTCTTTTGAATTTTGGCCTCTTGAATCACTTTCTTTGAAGTCCCTCAATGCTCACCTTTTAACATTTGTCTAGATTTTCCTGAATTGCATAGTCTATCACATGTCATTACTAGAATCAGAATTACTACGTGTCTTTTTAAGAGCTTAAAAAAAAAGTTGGGGAACAGAATGGAGGGGAGGTCTTCACAGAAATTCTGAGTGGAAATCAACATTCACTCTCCTCAGCAGACAATTCAAACAAACATTAAGTATTATGGTTTACATATGAGGAATTCCTGAAAAGCTCATGTATGAGACAATGCAAGAAAGTTTATTGGTGAAATGATTGGGTCATGAGAGCTTTAATCTAATCTGTATATTAATCCATTCACATGGATTAACTGGGTGATACCTGTAGACAGGTAGGGTATGGCTGGAGGAGGTAGGTCACTGTGGGTGTGTCTTTGAGGTTGATATTTTATCCCTGGTGAGCAGAGCTCTCTTTCCTGATTACTATGTCCTGAATTACATTTCTCCTCCATGACCTCTGCCATAATGTTCTGTCTCACCTAAGGCCCAGAGCAATGGAGTTGGCCATCTATGAACTGAGATCTTTGAAATCATGATCACCAAATAAACTTTTCCTCTTCCAAAATTGTCTGGTCAGGTCTTTTGGTCACAGAGGCCAAAACACTGAATAAAACATGAAGTAAATCAGTAATGTTTTATCTGATCTATAAGAACCCCTTTATAAAATGTGTATGTATATAGTGAGGTTATCCAGATTTGTTTGGGAGTTAATTTCAATGGGTCCTTTCCATCATCAGCCTGTGGAAGTGAGGTTAAGCATGATGAAAATGAAAAGAATGCTGATCAGGTAACTACCAATTCAGACCTTTCATACAGAAGGGACATCTGGCCTGGAGACATGACTGTATCTGTGCATCCTCATCATGGATCTGTCAGTGGAAGAGCTCATGAAGTTCAATTTACTGATGGTGAAAATCAGATTTCAGGGGTTAAAAAGGGAGATGTGTGGAAATGAAGCAGGCCTGAATGGTAGCTTGGCTTACTTTGTAGGTATAGACTGCCTTTGTCTCCCAGGAAATTTTGACTATAGGACATGAGTCATAAGACAAGTAGATTTAGCATTAACAACTATCTGTACATACATACATTTGGGTACAAATTAGTGTGTTTGTGTGACCACACCCCAGGACCCAGTTGGCTGTGTGTGCTGGTGGGGGTGGAGTGAAGCTGTAATGTACCGAAGCACAAGCACCAAGGATGTTAGGGAGGGGAAGAGCAAAGCTGGCACCCACACTTCAGGAAGGACAGGGCCTAGAAATTGCTCTGAATCCCAAGATCTAAGCAGCAAGTGTTAAGCCATGAGTAGGCATAACTAATTTGTTGGTATAAAGTTTTCTCACTTTTCAAAGAACTCTTTTCCATAGTAAAGAAAGCATCTTTCATTGTTTTGTTTCCCCACAGTTCCTAGCAAAGTTCACTGAACATAAAAACAGAAAATGAATTATCATTGTTCTACAGAGGGAACTGTTTGTCGAATCTATGTTCATCTGAGTAAGTTATTAAGTACCTGTAGCTATTTATAAAACAGACTTTAAACACGACAACCACTCCCCAACTGTTTTGTAATCAGTTTTTAAAAACTTCCTCCCTTCTACTGTAAGTCAATAAATTATAGTTCTGGAGGCTCTGAGACTTCTTTTCAATGATTTTCTCATGCTGGTCTGTATATCTTATACACTGTTTTAAAATTTTGGTTGAATATTATATCCTTGTCCCAGTTTTAAAAAAGAAAAATGAATGGCTGTAATGAATGGCTAGGCTATGAAGGCTTTTACAGAATTACTGAAGTCATGACAATATATCTATCACAGTATGTATATTTTGCAGTTGAATGACATATTTAAAAACATCAATGACACTGTACCTTATATTTAATAATTACAGTAAGAATGTTTTGGTAGATTTCATTCACATAAATGTTTTAATCATATGCAAGATCATTACGTACAAATTCAAACTATATAGTCAAAATATATTTAACTTAAGGTACTACATACACATCTTTAAAGCATACTCATTTTATTTACATATTATTTTAAGAATTGATAATAAATACTTTATATTTAATCTTTGTCCTTCATTTCTAAGTTTGCATTAACAATGAAGTAAAACCCTTCAAACAAAAGGAATTAACTGCAATATTGCATTCCTAAAGCTTTCAAGATTTGGGCATGAGGGGAAGATATCCAAGAACGATGCAAAGGCATTTTGTTCCTTTAACATTCCAAGACTTTACCTGTAAATTCTTAAAGAAAGCCTAGTACAACAATATTTTTATTCTATTGCTGTTTACCAAACTCATACATTAATAACAGCAGCATACCTGTCCTTATACTATAAAAAATTGTAACTTATACTGAACTCACATACTGAATTAAGAAAAACACTTAATCCAACGTTTTCCTATTTCCTTTGAGAATTGTTGTCATAAACAGTGTCATACTTCCTGGAGCCAAATACTTTCTTCTACCCAGA
Source organism: Aplodontia rufa (assembly GCA_004027875.1). NCBI lineage: Eukaryota > Metazoa > Chordata > Mammalia > Rodentia > Aplodontiidae > Aplodontia > Aplodontia rufa. The sequence goes on along the minus strand of PVKS010020372.1, from coordinate 27,877 downwards.
AAACAGAGCAGTACATAAGTTAATTATTTAACAAAATACACATCAAAACCTTAACGTAAAAGGCAGCTTTACTAAAGACTTTCTCAGAGTATTATAGGAAACGCTAGTTTTAACAATGATCAGTTTTTAAATATACAAATGAATTACCACAAAGCTCAATATATTGACATCTAACCTTCTCTTGGATCAAACAAATACTATTCTTCTTGTCTCATGAACATATACATTAAAATGACCTAATTTAGTATTTTGAGAATGGAATGAAAGACAAAATAAGTACAGAAGTCTATTGAAAGGGTTAAAACACTGTGAGGATACTCCTTCCTATTTCAATCTATCTAAAGTCATGCAGGGGTCGGATACCGTGTATAGATTTCTGAAACTCATAACCACCAATCAAGCTAATACAATCACTAAAACTCATACCATTGCAATGGCTATGCTCTACTTAACTAGTATCAATTATTCTGCAACTAAATTAGACTTTTCAAAAATGTCCACTACTTAGGGGGAAAAAAAGGTTTACATGTAGTAATTCTATCCATTGTTACTTTTTAAATGGAAAATAAAAGCAGAAAGGAACTTTTCTATTATTTTATTTAGATCAACAAAAAATCAGAAAATTCATCAAAAATCAAATCAGTTCTATGCTGTACTTAGTTCAATTTATAATCAATAGCACAGATTTTTTTTTATGCACGGTATGAAAATGTCTCTCAAAAATCCCAAATATAATGGGCACCAAATATTAGGATCAAGAAATTAGCAGTGATCCAACAGATATATATGTTTTAAGACTGACACCAGTGTTGTTCTTTATCATCACAGATACCAACATTTAACTGAGTTGAATATTTATTACAGATTAGCTCTATATCCGGAAACAGTTACCAAGCTTTTTGTATATTGCCAAAACTTTAAAGACCACACTATTAATATTAATTGCTTGTCTCAGGTCTTGAAGAATGATTTTTAATCCAGTTTTCCAGTGGATACAATGTAGACTGCCACCATTCAATTTTTCACATTAATCTTAATTATTAGAAGGTGTTACATAGCAAAGGTAAGATGACAGTTCACACAAATCCTTGGCTCTGAAACAGTATGTTTAAAGATATGAACAGACTGATTATTTCTGTGATTCCAAATACTAGAGGACAAAACAAAGGTAGTGCTAAAGCTACTGTGTCACTTAACGTGTGCATAGTGCAAAGATTAGAAACTCTATTTTTTTTTAAAGATTTGTTTTTGCCATACCAAGGACTAAACCAGGGACTCCTGCATGCTAGGCAAATACTGTAACACTGAGCTACATTCCTGTTGCTTTAAAAAAAAAAAAAAATTTTGAACTGGGTCTTGCTAAGTTGCCCAGGTTGGCTTGGAACTTAGGATCCTCCTGCCTCAGCCTCCCAAGTAGCTAGGATTACAGGTGTGTGCCACTGCACCCATCTCTAAATTCCATTTATAAATTTTTAACCTACTCTACTGTCTAAAAAGTAAGATATAAAGTCCCACCAGTAAACAAACAAAAAAAAATCTTCCTTCATCATTCTGACTCAATCACAATCAGATTTGTATTCAGATCATGAATACTTCTGCAGCACTTGAACCTTTCAGGTGAAAAGTTAAAAATAAAAACAAAAACTGAATTTTTCAAAGTTATGATTTTAACTTGTGAGTTGGGTGAAAGTAAAGAAATATGAAGTACAAAAATAACATACCCCTGAGAGCTGTGATATAGGGGAGTGTGGAAATCTGACCACAGTCCAGTCCCTTCTAACCTCCTTCCATAAAAATATCTACACATGCAAACATACTTGCACAAACACACACATCAATAACTTAAGGCATTAAAGAAAAGCACTTTCCTCTGTTTTCTTAATTTCTCATTAGCAATAATCTTTAAAAGATTTAATTTCTGAGACTTCAACAGTTTACAAGTCTTAACAAAGATACAATGGTGACAACTCAGGCTTTGTATCACATGGTCTTAGTTGGTTTTTATGTGTTTTCCTTTAAATAGATTTCTTCATATGATAGAATGCCTTTTTCTGCCTGGCTAATCATTTTTTTAACCATCACAGAATTTTCCTACAAGGTTTACTTGGGATACAAACTAAATAAAGGTAAATATAAAAATATAGGAAACTTCTCCTTCCTGATACATAAAATTCATGAACTGCATAAAGATTTCTGTGGTTTCATTTACAAATATATAAATTTATTAGAAAAACACACCTACTAAATTTTGGTATATTTTCATTTTAAAGATGTATCATCTTCACTGCAAAAAGAAAAGGAAAGCAGAATATTTTTCTCAAAAGCTATTTCTAGCTGGAGAAATAGATGGTGCTAACTGATTTACTAGCAATTTTACTATGGACAGAGTTATTTGCATTAGGTAATGCACCAAAAAAATAAAACATCACAAAAATTTAATTTTAGCACACTTGGTCTAAAAATATACTTTTTCACGGTTCTAACACCATTCCTAGGATGTATCTTTAGTTTTGAGATTATGCAAAGGAACTCTGTATAAACCCCAGCACATGTTACCCAATTAAAGGATCATCATCATCATCATCTTGTAGTTGAAGTCGAGAAAATGGATGGGGTGCAGAGAGTCTGTTCTGCATCACTATTATGAGGCACGTTAGAGTGGTTAACACCAAGAGTGCACCAATAACAATTCCAATGGCTTCTGGGAGATTAATGCACCACTGGTCAACCAACAAGCACTTGGTATGACTAAAGGTTCCATTATTGGGATTTGGTTTTAATCCCAAGATGTGGCACATCATTGGATAAATATCCACAATATTAATAGTGCTGTGCTTGTAGCCTTTGTGAAATGCAGGGCCATGAGCAGCTAGAAACGGATGCATACTGGGCAAAGAATTATCATAACCATGGTCACCTACTGAAAAAGAACAAAATGATATTAGTTAAATATGGTCAGCAGTTTTATTATGAAATAACTTATTTCTAGTGTAAATACACTTCTTAATAGCCTAATTCACATCCCTTAAGATTCTAGTTAGTGGAACCAGACAGGAACCAGAAATAAGAATTTGTATTTTCAACTCCGTCACGTCCCTTATTTCACATACATATCAATGGGTCATGACCTTGGAGTTTAACATTACCTCTCAGCCCTAGCCCCACTTACTTTGCCTCTCAATCTTCAGCACTGTTTGCAAAAAAAAAAAAAAAAAATTGCTCAAAAGAGCACCACTGTATGAATTTTTTCATGAGCAAGGGAAACCTTGCCTAGGATGCTTGGGGACACAGCGTGGGGTTAGGAGGGGGAGAGGGAATAGGAAGGATTTCAAGGAGACTGAAATCTCCTTGACTGGGGGAATCAACTCAGAGGGGAACCTTCAACTTCCATGAGAAGTCCAATTAACACGGGGGTTTAATAGGGTTAAACATGGAACCATGGGGAACTCAAAGAGGAAAATCAGGGAATGAACTCAGCCTTGGCTTGCCCTGTCATTATACATTTGTTCTTGAATGTTTGATAATGATTCCCTACTAATTGTAAGCTCATATTTAACGAATAAAAAATTATAAAAATAAATAAATAAATGCAAAGCATAACAAGTTAATTCCAACTTGTAAGTCCAGTAAAGGACTGACTCAAAGGAAAACAAGTAATGGTCCCTGATATAATTCCAATACCAGATTCCCCGATTTTAGCTTTATCTTAACAAATATTATCTTCTAATGTTTATCAGCTGAATTTAATAAATTCCCACATTCAAATTAAGTAAAAATGACTGAATAAGTATTGATATATGTTATATTAATGTTTGAAATATTTCAAAATAAAAATAATGCATTTGATCAATATTACAAAAATCATAGATGTTATGCTTTTGATAATATTAAAATCTGCCCATATATGTAATAGGAAAGATAGTAGGAGAGGAAACTCCCAAATTAATATTTGTTCATATCTCTGTATTGAGGGATTATGGATAGTTTTGTTCTCTTTTCTATAATTTCCAAGCTTAAACTACTAAGTGCATAAGATAGCATAAACATATAAATAATATACAAACTGGATTGACTCTTAGTTTGTTGTACCCTTGCCTCATTCTCCTGGATTGCTATATATTAGAGATCTGAAAATTTCAGCCCATGGCCAAAATCAGCCCTCCACCTGTTTGCATAACCAAGCTTCACTGCAGCACACCACCTCAATTTACTGATATATTGTCTATTGCTGCTTTCACATCATAAAAGCAGAGCTGGGTAGCTGTGAGACCAGTGGCACAGAAAGCCGAAAATACTTACTATCTGGCACTTTACAGAAAAAGTTTACTGACCCCTGCTATGAAGTACAAAATCTGATATTTTTTAAAAGTATTAAAAGTGAATATAAAATATGGACAAATAAACTTCAGCTGAGGCAAGATTTATAACTCAACCCTACCCATTCTCTGTTTAAGGAGAGATTTTGATACATTTGTTTACCTGGTGGATTTTTGTTCACTTTTTGATTTTTGTCCAGTATTCTAAATAGCCACAATAGTCAAGGAAATTATTTCATCGTTGGGGACTCAGGGCTACAAAAATTTGTTCGATACACACAATTAAAAGGAATTTGAAGCAGCTAATTTCTCGCCTTTATTTTTGTTTCTTTACTTCCCTTCTATTTTCTACAGATCCAGAGAACCAATTTGAAAATTACCGACAGTAACTGCAGTTTTGGTTTAAAAAAAAAAAAAAAGGCAAAACTACAGCTTTATCCCTAAGGTTACTCATCTTTCCAATTGAAAAGTAAAATTGCAGGGCTGGAGCAGTGGCGAGGTGGTTACGGCGCAGGATGCGCATTCAAACCCCAGCACCAGTATACAGCTAACTGTCAGAATAACAAAAGCCACGTGAAAAACTAGATAAAAATTAATTCTGTCTCTCTCTCTCACTCTCCCTCTTTTTAAAAAAGAAAAAGAAAATTGCAATTACTCTAAATTACTATGAAATGAAAACCTGAGCATTATTTTCTAGTTGGAAATTGAATTAATAATACTATGTAAACATATCTAAAACTAAGTACCCTTTTATCAGAACAGTGTCACAATGTGTGATGTATCCCCGACATATCCCCGATATATACCCTCAATACTTAATTTTTATTACAGCTTTATAGTTATGTGCAAATACTTACATTTTGATAATGATTTATTTAGAACAATTGTCCAGCCTTCATCAGCAACCAAAATAATAGGCTGAATTCGATCATTATGTTGATAATAAAATCTGTTAGGAATGTCTCCTTTGAGATAAACATTCATGTGAGTGCTACATTTTTTCAGTTTGTCATAAACCTCTGTTATATCTGTGAAAAAGAAAGAGCAAAGGAAAAAGGTCATGGTTGACTTATAAGAAAAAAATATGTCTAACTAGAATAACTGGAAGTAAATTCCTGACAACGTCATCTAGTAAATCACTTAATTCTTAAAACAACAGAGTGGAAATATGTGACAGTGTTGGGGATGGATACACACGTACACTCATCCATTTTTCAAGCATTCACATATCTTTCATTTTGTGGATGATTCATAAAATGATTATCCACATGGTATACTTTTATAGAAAGAAACAATTTTCATATGGAGCTTCCTAAGTAAACACACACTAATTACGTATTATTATAATTTTACAATAAGTAGAAGGTATACCTCACGCAAGAATCTAATATTTCTTTAAGGTTAAAAATATCTTTTTCCCTTGGTGGGAATAATTAAGAAATATATTAAAAAGAAGAAGAAGAAGAATTACCAATTGCTTAAAACTTATAAATTAGGGAGGAAAAGCATAGAATACTATTCTGTTCAGTATACCAAGTATAGGTACTGAACTACAAAAGCCAAAGTTTCATTCTTTAATACAACCCTCCCTTATCAACCAATTGCCCCACTCAAAAAAACAATATTATCCCTCAGCTAAACGTCTACTTACTTATTTGGGGGAGTACTGCAGCAACTGGGGTCAGATCTATAAGAATGTAGTTTGAACGATCGATGCAGAGATCCAAGTTTATCAGTCTGTTCTCAGAACACTGGGTCATCCCATGATCACTTGTAATGATTACATTAAGATTTTCCCACAATCCTAACATCTTGAGCTTTTGGACTAGGTCACCAATAAGGTCATCTATTTTTTTCAATACTCTACGCATGTTTTCTTTATCTTCTGGTCCATATTTGTGACCACTTGCATCCGGTTCTTCCCAATAGAGTGCTGCAAAGGTAACTGGTGGATTCGAATTGGTGAGCCACATGGTAATGTTATTTAGTCTCTCCTCAAATGACACTGAGGTGCTGTAATTCATAAAATAGGAAGGTGTGGTATTGTGAATGAGTACATCAGTACCAGGCCACATAGCGGCAGCACTTGATCTGTTTTCCTGAAGCTGATTAGTTACCCAAATAGGTATCGCCTCATTCCACCAAAAAGGATCCTTGTCATTAGAATCAGAAAAATGCTTCTTTGTGACTACATCATACATGTAATTGGCTACAATACCATGGCTTTCCTCATATAAGCCTGTCACAATGCTATAGTGGTTTGGAAATGTTTTGGTGATAAAAACATTTTTAACTTGTTCTACCAAAACACCTTCTTTGATAAAATTTTGGAGATGAGGAAATTCATAGTTCTGCAGATAGTCAGCTCTAAAGCCATCAAAGGACACCAGCAGTATCTTGGGTGGCAAACTATATGAAGAGTTACCTCTACAACCAGTCATAAGTCCAGAAAACAAAAGTATTACTAAAAACTTCATAATGAACACGTTGAAGGACAGCAATCAAGGTTCCTAGAATATAAAAATACAAATCATAAGTAGTAATGCTATTTGATATTCGGATAAAGTTTCAGAAGTTTAACTAATAGGTGATGAAAATCAATGTCCATAACCTTTTTATATCCCAGCTTTACCTACATCAACTTAAAATTACAAAATGTCATTTAAAGATAATTTAATAAACCCAAAGTCATAAAAATAAAAATTGCCTTTACTTCTTCAATTTCCCATTGTTATATATCCTGCTCCAGCCTTCACACTCTGAAGGGAAAATGGGCCATTCTTTATACACCAGTAAACACTTCTTTTTGGCTGCCCTATTCATCTGAAGCAGCAGAAATTATTCTAAAAGCTTAATAGGAAATGAATGAAAAGGATTCTTTTGTACAAAAGAGAAACAATATCAAGCTTCCCTGAGCTCCAGAAAGACAGATTGTTTTTCCATTTTACTGAATAGTAAATTGTTCCTTTAATTCACCGAAATAACAAGTTAAAATTCCACCATATTGGCTCACTGCCCATTCTTGCTGAAAAATACTGGTATAATAAAAGTGATTAAGAAATAAATGTTATTTGAGAAAAAGATCTCAACTCAGTCTATACGTTTCCCAACATTTACATGAAGATGATTAACCAATGAAAAAAGTCTACAGGGAATAACTTCTGAAGAAATTCAACAGCTGTTGAAATCAAGTTCATCACCACATCCCTCTTAAACTTCCACTTTACTGTCCAAGACATAACAACTATTTGTGTTCTTTTTGAAAATAATCCATTGATAACAAAAACTCCTTTCACCTAGTAAATAGCCTTGCCTTCATTCTCTATCTTCTTTAGTCTTATCTAAGAAAATAGGATATATGGTTTAGATACAACTAGCTGCTTTAGATGGGCAGGATGCCCCTTCCATAGTCAGGAGAGGAGGAGCAAAGGGTAAGTCAGTTTTGAGAGCTGGGGTCAAGGGAGTTGCCTTCTTTGGGTTGCTAAAGGTTGGGTCAATTATCTAAAGAAAGTAGAGTGGAAAAAAGGTTCAGAGATTTGAGGATTATAGAGAATGTATGAAATGGTCAATGTGGAGGATGGGAGAGAAGATGAAGAAAGAATAGCATGGGCAATGCTAATAGCTGGTATCACAGATTTTCATAAGTGACATTGTTTTCCCTACGAACTCAGTGGCCCTGGCATAGGCATGAACAAAACAGGCAACTGATCCAACCCAGATTTGAGAAACTGAAGGATAACTAAGTTGAAAATGATGACTGAAGAGTAGCTGAAGCTGGGCATGGTAGTGCACACCTATAATCTCAGGGACTCAGGAGGCTAAGGTAGGAGGATCCCAAGTTCGATCTTAGCAACATAACAAGGTCCCTAAGCAACTTGACAAGATGCTGTATAAAAAGGAAAAATAAAAAAAAAAAAAGAGTGGCTGAAATTCGAGCTGCAGCATCTACACTGAAACTGATAGATATGCAAAAAGTAGAAAGGTTTTTGGACTAAAGGTTCTAATGGAGTCAAAGAACTGATTTTAAGAATAACTTTCAATTAAAATTGCAAAGATTCAAGTTGTGATCCAAATGATGGATATAGATCATTATTTCAGAGTAAGAAATCCCTGGGTCTGGCTACAGGGGCATGCACCTTGAAAAGCAGCAAGCTAACTAAAATGAATATCAGGCTCACAAGCCATTTGTTGTGTATTCTTTTCCCAAACTTGACTGCAATTACTTGGAGGCAGAGTCTTTCTTCACTCTTTCAAAGACATCATCAGAATGATCTGTGTCCTGGCAGTAATTCAAATACTTAGTGATTAAAGCTGTGACCCCCTAAAAAAACAATGACTTAAATTCTGGAGACAAAAGATACAGAACTATATCTGTGAAGATTTTTGGTCTGGAAGATCCTCTGCCTTTTTAACCTGAGACAGACAACAATCTGAATGTGGTACTTTGGACAGCTATTGCTGGTACCATCCAAGAAACCAAAAACAATGCAGAATAACAAAATCAAACTACCTTTCCAGAGGACAGAGTGAAAATTCTGAGTAACAGACAAAGCATACACCTATAAACACAGCCCCCATCACACTTACCTCAGCAATTTCAACTATCAAGAATCTACACAGTGAAACTTCCATTTTCATTCTGTAGTTTTTGCTCCCTAGCATGGAGTTCATATATAATTTAACTCCTTTCTCAGAGGAGAGCATTGTTCAATCAGATACGAATATTATGTGAGCTGATGCTATAGGTGGCAGCAACTTCCAAACATGTGTCAAAGGCAGATGGGTCTCCATGAAATCTTGGATTGAACAGATACCCTAGTTTCTCCCTGATTACAGGTTCTTCCTCATACCCAAATATCTGTCCAGTAACAGAGTAGATTTAAAACAGCAAAGAAGTGACACACTATCTTTTCAAGGGGAAGAGATACTTACAAATATACTTCAAAAATATATTATTTACAGCTTGGCTCTTTCCCTAGGTAATCACTCATTCTACATTCCCAACAATTCCACTGCACAAACTACCCTAACACTAAGGCTGATCGGTTATATATCAGAAGGAATGCAATCTCTACACTTCCAAAACATTCCACTTCCTTAATTCCTCAATCCTTAAAAACAGCTCCACGATTCTGTTAGGCACCCAGAGACCTGAGTACACTGTCAGTTGCCAATCTAGTCAACCCTACCTTTATATAATATAGCACAACGCAGTAGCAAGAATCACTAAAGACAGCTGTTAGAAGTCCAGCTGTCCAGTCTCTACTTCAGTCAGTCTGGAGTTCAGGCCAGGAATCCGTATTTTTAACAGCTATCCACTCTCTCCTGTCTCCACTGCTGCTGTAGTCCTTGAAGTCCTTAATACTTCTGTCTGGAGTACTTCTATCTCCTAACTCACCTTCCCACCCTAATCAGCCTCCCCTTTTTCACCCAATATCTACTGCCAACTTGATCTTCCTGGCACTTAATCTTCATAATCCTTCATTTAAAAAAAAGTTCAAAGGAATACCCCTTCATATACAAAAATGTTCAAACTCATTCTCCAATATCCAGGTCCAACTTGCTTGAAAATTACTGTGAAACAGGTACAGAAATAATCGACACCCTTTACTTTCATTCACTACATTGCACTGTATTACAAAGACATGTAAAAGATGATTGTTGTTTATTTTGATGATTTTTTAAGTGACCTGTAAAGCTTTTTAGTAATAATTTGTATTTATAGAACATCTTAAAGTCATATCCTACACATGAAATCTTGCTCAGACACTCTTTTAGGTCATTTTTAAACGATCATTTAACAGATATCAAATATAACTAAGTCCAGAACGTAGAATTAAACATATGTGCCATGTACCAGGGATCAAAGGCTTTATACTTCTTAAATACATAATACTCAAAACAGGGCCATAAATAATCAAAATAATAATCAGGCTGTCATCTTGGAAAGATAAAGACAGGATTTACACTTAAAACAACTTTGTTCTACAATACCAAGACTTCTTTATAACATTGCTTGGGCTTCATACACAATAAAGTTTTGTTTTTTAAGACTAAACTCTTAGAGGAACTACTACAAATGGAATATCACAGTATGTGTAAAAATTTTCCAATATAATTACCTCTAAGAATAGAGGGATGCTAAGTCAACTCAGTAAATGGTACTAGGAAAACTGGATATCCACATGCAAAAGAATGGATTTGGAGAACTCATCTTCTACCGTATACAAAAACTCAAAATGGATCATGGACCTAATTTAAGACCTAAAGATGTAATGCTCATAGAGGAAAATATAGGAATAAATCTTTATAACCTTGGATTAGAGAAAACCTTCTTAAATACCATGCCAAAAGCACAAGTAACAAAAAAAGAAAAGACAAATAAGCTGGACTTCATCAAAATTAAGTTTTGTGCTTCAAAGAATACCATCAAGCCAGTGAAAAGACAACCCACAAAATTGGAAGAAAATAGTTGCAAATCATATATCTGATGAATGACTTGCATCTAGAATATATAAAGAACTGTTAAACCTTAGTAATATAAAGGCAAATGATCCAATTTTAAAATCAGCAAAGGAATTAAAAAGATGTTTCAAAATAGATATGGATAACAAATAAATGCCTAAAAAGATGTGTAACATTATTAGTCATTAAGGAGATGAAAAATTTTTAAAATACTCAGAAATCATATTTAGCAGGATGGGTAAACAGAAAAGATCAGTAACATGTATTGGAGAGTATATAGAGAGATCGAAACTTTCATAAACTGCTAGTGGGAATGTAAAATGGTACAGCCACTTTGAAAAAAAATCAGGCAATTCTTCAAAAGGTTAAATATAGAATTGCCATAACAAACACAATTCTATTATCAGCTGTATGCCCAAGATAAATGAAAACATATATCCTCTAGACAAATAAAGTCAAGAAATGGAAACCACCCCATTAATGAATAAATAAATAAAATGCAGTACACCCACATAACAAGACATTTAACAATAAAAATGAATGAAGTACTAATATGCGCTACAACTTGGATAAACCTTGAAACATTGTGCTAAGTCAGAGAGGCAGTCACAAAAGATCACCTATTATATGATTCCATTTTGCTGAAATGCCTACAATAGGCAAATGTATAGAGACAGAAAGTTTATTAGTAGCTACCTAGGTTAGATGTTGAGGGAAAATGGAGAGTAAATGCTAAATGCTAGTGGGTATAAAGCTTTCTGAGGGGATAATGAAAATACTTTCAAATTTACTGTGGTGATGGTTGCACAACTCCATAAAGTACTTTAAATGAGCGAACTGAATGGCATGAATTATATCTCAGTAAAAATTGTTTAGGCATAGGGAAGTGAAATTATATTCTTAAATGCCCCACCATTGAACAGGAAACATCTTTGTCATCTCATTTTTACCACAAAAAATTATGTGAACTGTGTATGCCATAATACAGACTTGAGTGTTCACATGTGAAAATATTCCACACCTCTTCCCATATGCAAAACACCACAGTAAAAACCTGTGTTGGCCCTTCTCCCACAAAATACAAATCAAATTCTTTCTTCCCTTAACCTTCAGTATAAAGGATGCTCAAAAAATCCTGGGCTACTAATCCTAGGGTTCAGTAATCTCTCAGCACACTGCCTGGATCCAAGTGTGCCAGTCCTTACTGTGGGCAAAGCAAAAAGTCTGTAGACTCTGAAGTCAGACAGATGCCAGAATATGAGCTCATACTTACTCGAAGGGTGATCTTGGTCAGATCTAGTTTCTTCCAGCTTCAGTTTCTTTGTGTGTAAAATGGGGATGCATAAAGTTTATATAACAGGCCCTCAAAATTAATTTTCCATTATCCATTCTAGTTATAAAACTGTTATGTTAGAGAAAAAATATGTACAATGACAGGCAGAATAATATTATTATGAAACTATAACAAATTATGAATAATTTAGATCTTTTTTAAATATGATGAAATTGAAGTTCAGCAATTAGTAGCTTTACTGTGCTCTTACTAATTTCACATCCCAATAAGTCACAAGTCTAGTAATAGCAAGTTAACACGTCTTCATATTACTAACACAGCTTTACCTTCCTGGATCTACGTCTACCACATTCTGTTTCACTTTAATAGCCAATGTTAAGCTATAAACAAATCACCAGTCAGAAGTTCTCAAGTAGTTTTTAAGGAATGAAACTCAAGTTTTCAAGGAATGAAATTGTTATTTTATAAAATTAATTTTTTACACCAAAAATATTTATATCAAAGGGAAAGAAAAAAGAAGATCCATTTAGACTGTATACAAATATCCTAACAGCAACTGGAAGTACCTACAGTGAATATCCCAATTCAGGGGACAAAACATCTCTACCTTGTCTGGGATGACTTTCTTGCATGGATGGAAGGTATATCCTCAATTCTCACTGACATTCTTAGCCCTTGTGAAGTTCGGAAAGGATGCGGTGGAAGATATCTGTCACCATAACCAGGCCATCTGATCTATCATGTTTTAAAATAGCATTACTGTCTGTATACATAACTAATTCTAGTGACTGCCTTTAGATTATCAATTAATTTCTAAGGAAAAATATAACTACTCCCTAAAAAACTTTCTCAGACTTAAAAATTCTAGGATGCTAAATTCTTCTGTTTTCTAGCATCTTTGAAACAGTAACACCCATCTGACTTATGACATAGTTAAATTCCAGTCTCCTTGCACTTGTATTCCTTGTGTTTTCATCAAAATTTCTTCCAAATTATATTTTGTAACTAATGTAAAAGTTAGGAGAGAGAAGATGAAGGAGGAAGACAAAAGGGAGGAACAGGGAAGGTGAAAGTTTGCAAGTTTGTTTCTGTAAAATAGACTGAAACAGTCTCTGGAGTGCAGGGGGCGGAGGTGAGGAAGTAAACCATAATACAGAAACCAGCAGCAGATTTCCCAAGGTACTTGGCAAGACTTTAGATAGCCTGACGGTTAGGCAAAGCCCTTCTGGAGTCAAACCTGATGTACACCTGCTAGCTGCACAATCTTGGACAGATCCCTTCCCTTTTCTGAGTCTGACTTGCCTCATCTGTAAAAACGGGACGCTATTATCTCAGGAGGCTGTGGGTGATCAGAAATAGGAAGTGCTATTTGTTAAAGTACTTAACATAGTACCCGGCCCATGAAAAGCACTTAAATGGTAACCTTTTTTTTTTTTTTTTGACTGTCTGGCTTGCTTGTTTCCTAGAAAATTAAATATCAAACACAATTATATAAATCATATATACTACCTAAACTCTACTATGGGACAGGGCAGACTCAGGTCCACGCATAGAGATCCTTTAACAGCAAACGCCTTCGTCCCAAGCGCGGCACCTGACCACAGCGCCCCGTCTCCCTTCCTTTCCATCCCTGGCCCAGCCTCGCCCCCTCCGCTGCCGTTCAGCCAGCTTCCCTCACTGCACCCCAAACGCTGCGGCTGACCGTCCCCGAATCCGCGTCCACCTGCAGAATGTTCGTGACTCTTCCCTCAATGCACCCGGCCTCCCTTCTCGGCCTCCCCGCCGGCCTCCTCGGGTCCTTCCCGGACGCCCCCCGCCCCCAGGACCCCAGAGGGTGAGCGCGCGTGGGTACGCGCTCCCGGAGGGCCGGGGCGAGGGTCTCACCCTTTCCATTTTCAAAACCCCTAAGCAGACAGAGGAGGGAGTGGCATTTCCCACTAAAACAACCGCAGCGTGACACTCAGACTCACCGGTCGCCGCCCCGCTGGCGCCACCGCTTCTTTCCAGAGCGCGGAACTCGGCGCTAGCGGAACCGGCACTTGCGGAATCCGGTACTCGCGGAACCCGGTACTCGTGGGTACTTGCGAGTGAACGGAACCGGGAGGGGAGGCGGCGAAGCCGAGCTCTTCCTGAGGCGCCTGCGCAGTAGCCGGCGCCCGCGCCCCGGTGACCAGCAGGGACCTCCCCGAGAACAGCGCTACGGCGGGCGCTGCGAGTGTGCGCAGCTGTCCGGCGGGCGAGCGCGAAACCACTTAGAACCTGCTGGGGCCGGGCGGTGGAGTCCTAGGTGTTTCCTTGGATTGGAAGCCGGAGCTAGTTTTCAAAATAACCCCTTTCCGATTGGTTAGCTTCACGTACCACCTGGAGACAGGTGCCTTGACGGGGCTGAATCGGACCTAGGAGAACAAGTTTGTTCCTCTCTCCCACTTCGCCCTTTCATTATCATCCTGGATCTAAGTGCCCCCCACCAGGCCTGAAACCTAATGAGAGCCTGATATTTCTTTGGCAATTGCCAAACCCATTGTCTACCGCTCCCCCAGTTCCCTGTAGTTACTACCACCTGACAGCGTAGATGGCTGCAGGGACAATGGCTTTGGTTACACTACAGTCCCGCACAAGTTATAGAGATGCTTCAGCCAGCTCCTGGGTTAATAGCTAAATCCCCAAACAGGCCAGCTTTTATAAGGAATCCCTCTCAGCTTTCAGCTTTACAAGCAAAGTAACTTGGAAACAATCAATTCCCCTTTTGTTCTCTGTTTCTTCTTTCCTCTGCCCTTCTCTGTCTTTGAAACCACACTCTCTTCGGCTCAGCTGACCCAAACATTCTATTTGGAATACGTGTTGCCAGATTCTAGAATTCCAAATAAAAGTCAATTAAAATCTCCACACTGAACTTGTTATGGTGTTACCTTTTCACACAGTTGGGAAACCAACACTTCTTTTGATAGATGTGAGTGTGGGATTGTGCTCCTGCCTTTAATGGGAAAGTAAGCCAAACAGTTCAATAATGTAACTTTAAACTTACAAGCAAAAAGAGAACTTACAGAGGTAAATTTGTTAGCATTTGGGTTTCCCAGATGCACTTGGCAAAGAGAGGATAGTCCTTTTTTTCTCTTTGTATCTTCAACACCAAACACAGAACTCATAGAAGTACTCACTAAATAGTTGTGGGAGTTAATGGGACTTTTTAAGGTGTTTAAGCTTTATGGCCCCCACTCATTCAAACGCAAGCCCCGGGAAAATGTTTTCATTCTGTTTCACTACCCTATCTGCAGCAGATGCTAAAAAAATGCAATTTAATGAATTAAGAATATTAATCACATGCAATATCCTCAGGTGTTAAGAACTTAATAGTCATAAACCCAGTACCTGGATCAGTACTTTGCAGTAATGGATCCTAGATATCAAAGTTTGAGCTTGGGCCCACTGGTCTGAACCTGAGGGTATGGTCATTACCAAGAATATTAAAGCAGCTGGGGAGACAATTGGGACTGGACATATTCTGTTGATTTATTAGCTTGCATCTTGATAAGTTAATTCCAGTTTCCAGCCTCCAGGATAGCTGGTGCATTGGTGAATTGGAGTATCTTAGATCCATGGACTGTCAGAGCTAAAGGAAGGTAGATTACTCTGCCACTCAGCAACTGAACAATCTTGGGCAGTTGTCTCAAGCTGTTTGAGCATTCATTTTTCTTGTCTGCACAATAGGCCCTGTTACAGTTCCAACCTCTTAGATAAATGAGGTGAAGCAAGTAGGGTACTCAGCACAGTATTTGACTATTGTAAGTGATAGAGATTACGGTCATTATGACCTGGAAAAATGTTGCCCAATTTGAACAATAATCAGGGTAAGGCTAAGTTCCAGGAGAATTTATGTCATATCCAATTCAATAGAACTTGCATTTACTGGCATTGGGGGGGATATGATTCTGTATACCCCGTTTTTTCACTAACTAGGTGCATGATTGCTTAAATAGTAAAAAAAATGACTGGCATATATGTGACATGTGTAGTCCACACCTTAAGTGTGGCAGTGGAGAGGAACTTCCCAAATGGTACATTTTTTTTTTTTTGACCAGTGTGGCTGAATCAGATCCCAGAGTCACCTCCTCTGTAAGATACAGTGGTCAAGAACAAACAGACAAAATGACATATAAGGACCTTTTGGAACTGTGGTACATATTTACCATGAAATTTTACACAGCAATTAGAAACAATGATATTGCAGCCTTTGAAGGTAAATGGATGGCTATGGAAGAAATTATGCTTAGTAAAATCAGCTTAACCCAGAGATCCAAGGGTCGAATGTCTCCACTCATCTGTGGAGACTGGAACTAGACCCTGGCCATTCTGAAAATTGGTCTATTATCATGTGTTAAATCCAGATAAGGTGTAATGTTATACAGCCTAATACTTTTTTAGAGATATTGTGGGTAAGGGAAGGGAGGGATACAGGTGGGAAATTGCGGGGGCACTCCTGGGGGTAAATCTAGTATCCAGAAACTATACACATTTTATATTATTTTGTTAAAAATTTGTATGGTTGTTCAAAAATTAAAATTAAAATTTAAAAAATTAAAAAAAATAAGGACCTTTTGGCACCAGGCTTTTGTTATCCCCATAAATTACTATTCAACCATAATTGAAATCCAGTTTCAAGTGGGCTTAAATAATGATACTTCTGATCTTGTGGAATGAGGAATCCAGAGGAAGGGGAGAGATTTCAGGGATGGTTGAATTAACAACTTGACAATGTTAATCGTGTGCTGGATTCTTATACAGTGACTTGTGGTTCCTGTAGTGGTAAAGATAACTACCACTGGCAACAGGAGCCATATGATTCATTTTTCACGTCTATTGGATGATAGAAGTGACTTCCTGGGTTTTTTTCCTCTCAGACATCTCCAGCACCATCTCCTTCAATCAGTTTGATTGAACAGTGCCCCATGCTCAGATATAAGCTGGCAAAGACTGAACAGTTGTCTGTAATTCAGTTCACACCTTAAGCACAACAATGAACAGGAATTTCCTGAACTGTACTTTTTTTCTCAATGGTAGGGAGTTGGAATGGATGCTGGGAAGTCTGCCACAAAGTCCACTATAAGTTCATTCTAGGAATTTAACGATAAAAGAAAATGTAGCATTAATACAAATTCTTCATTTCTAATGTGGTTTTTAGATATGAATAATGTTTTGTTTAAGAACTTTCATTTATGTTCTTTAGTTCAGCTATTATTTTACATGGAGAACCTTTACACCCATTTTGTGTTAAAGACTGAAGTGAGTTAGAGGCAACAGACTGAATTCATTATTTATCAA
Organism: Aplodontia rufa; assembly: GCA_004027875.1. Taxonomy (NCBI): domain Eukaryota; kingdom Metazoa; phylum Chordata; class Mammalia; order Rodentia; family Aplodontiidae; genus Aplodontia; species Aplodontia rufa. Next base: position 10,483 of record PVKS010020372.1, on the reverse strand, counting down.
TGAATGTTGTGTCCCTAGAGAGCACTGACTTGGTTAAATTCACACAAATTGACCCATGTAGGGTTTTTGTCTCTGGGGGCAATGTCAAATTTGGAAGCAGTCAGAGGTAGTTTCTTTTTCAGCCACGAACTAGACTCAAGATTTAGCGCTCATTAATGAAGAATATTTTTTAAGTTGAATCTTTTTGAAAGTTAAAGATAAAACTCTCTATACAATTACTTCTCCTTTAAATTCCTAATTGTAACACATAGCTCATTGTTGTCAGGAGTTAGGTCAGACGTTAGAAGTTCCAGGAAAAAGGTTTCAGAGCAAAAGCCACACCCTGACCAAGAAATACAATTCCTGTCCACTGCTCAGCTCTAATTAAATAACCATAAAAACAAAACTACAGAATTGAATTTCAATCACTAGGACAGCATTTTAAGGTTCACTTTTTAACATGTATTAAAAAGTATATAAAAATATAAAAGTATTTAATAAAAATATTAAAAGTACATAAAAATATGTATTACTATAAAGAAAACATATGCAGGTCTTTATCTTATATATAAGAGGGGAAAGGACTTTATGAATCATTGCATATTAGTGACTGAAAGTTTAACTAAAATCCTTTACCTACCCCTGTTTCAGCAAGAATGTATTTAAATAACCTCAATCGAGGAAGATTTATATTACACTATTTTAAAATACTTTGTTTCTGTACAATCTACGATGAGCTATTTGGTTTTAGACATTCTTCATCCTATGGGAATTTTTTTCTGATATTTAATAAAGTTGTGAAAAAAGCAGCACAAATTCTTTTGAGGGTTTTCTGTGTGAAAAACAATGTGCTTAATTTTTCAAAGGACAAAATAGTAAGTAAGATTCAGTCCCGACCCTCATGGAGCATCTCATCTAGAAAGGCAAACAGAGAAGACTTTGCTGAGTTCGCTTGCTCAGCATTCGCTCATCCATCTTCTGGTGTCTCCTCTGGGAGACCACCCACCTTCACACTTAGTCTATGGGAGTCAAACCAGATTGGCCGTAAGAACTCCTCACATCTCTAAGCTGGACTCCTAAGGTGCCCACTGCCCTGGTTTGCCCTGAATTGAGGACTTTCTGGGGAATGAGATTTTAAATGTAAAACCAGAAAAGCAGCAAGCAAATTGGAGTGATTTGACCACTTTAACTTATTAGTTAAAAACTTATTATAAGCTTATTAGAGTCAATTCCAATCCACAGACCTTAGGAATTGATGGTGATGGGAACACGCAGCAAAACAGTCAAAAAGACTCAATCCTGAAACTATTTTGAAGTGAATGTGAAAAAGTATTGCAGCATAATTGCTAAATAGGTAGAATATAAGCCTGGAGCTACTGGTGGTCAGCACTGTCACTTTAAAAGGAAAGTGTACAGAGGAATGAAGCCAATACAGAACCCAGAGATGGAGCCCGGGACCTGACAGCATTCAGTGCTCGGATCCACGTTCCGTCCTTGGACTTTTCAATTTACACGATGCAATAAATTCTCCATGAGTTTCTATCGCTTACACCTAAAAACAGAATAAGAAAAGCACCCATGTGCTTGTACCATCAAGTAAGGTAAATGCTATAAGAGAGGCTCAAAAGAGGAAGACTGCAGGAGTCAGGAAACCCATCTAGGATAAGTTAGCATTTAATTCTTGCAGGTTAGATAGTGCAACAGTTTCCTATGATTGCTGTAACAAGTTACCACAAACTTTGGCTCAAGAACAAATTTCTTAGTTGCAGTTCTGTAAGTCAGAAATCTAGAAGGGGTCAGCAGGGCTGTGTTCCTTCTGGAGAACTTAGGAGGACTCTATATCCTTGCCTTTGCCAGCCTCTAGAAGCCACCTGCACTTCTTGGCGCATGGCTCCATTAATTATCTTCAAAGACATCAATGAAGCATCTTCTGTTCATTCCATCCTCACCACCAAACCACCCTTCTCTCTGATGTTTGTCATTCATTCTGGGCAATAGGATGTAGATATCTTTGAGGGATATTAATGCCTGCCTGAGGGAGCATCAGCAAATATACCAATATTTAAGAAAGTGTGCTAGTCCCTGAAAATAATTCCATTCTCCTGGAAAAATAACTGTATGTAGGAAGTCATTGAGACTGAGGCTGAAAGACTGATTAAAATCGTATCACTTTGTAAAGGGGGAAGGAGTTGTACTTAATTTAGTAGGCAATGAGTTGATTTTTTTTCTTTTTGCATTGTAGAAATAGAAATAAGTATAATATCATCCGTACCCTCAAAAAGTCTACAATCTAAAGAGAGAAAAAAAACTCTAGGTAATGACCATTTTGTCCAGGATGGTCCTAATTTATGCCTGTTGTCAAACATAAATATTCATGATGTCTCTTTTGATTCTCAAAATTGTCTTGGTTTGGATTATAATGTATACGGTTAACCCACCTAAATTCTGCGTCAGACCTGAAGAAAAGCAAGAGATATGGGCACATATTCTGTATTCAAGATGTTTACCATCGAGTTTTATAATCCAAACATGTGTAGAAAGTGATAAGGTAGCACAAAAATTAATTGGCCAACAAATCAGCGTCATAAACGGAAATTCAGAGAAACAGAAAATGGATGCTACATACAAGAACTCTCCAAAGAAGAGAGGCATCCCTGAATCCCAGGGGAGCAGGGACGGCTGCAGTGAGTGAGATGGGCTGGCTGACACCAACCCTGAAGTGTGGTCAGTCCTGTGGAGATGGGGAGGCACAGGTGGCACCCAGGCAAGAGGGTGGGTCTGGGGTGACTTGACAATTTTGTGTCAGTAGAGATAGAGGAAAATGTCACTGTCCTGTACTTCCTTTCAGTGTTTCATGGATTCTAAAGCACTCTCTATGTTAAGAAGCTCTGTTACATGGTTCATACACCACTAAGAAAAATTGTTGACTACTGACCATAAGACACATTCTAATTTCAGAGATGTTAAATGTGGAAAAATTCAATTTAGTGTCAGTGAAATATCTTTTCTTAAATTTAAAAGGTTTTGCTAACATATCTCATCTCTGGAATTAAATTCCTTTTAAATTTTATTTTTGTTTACTATTTTGTCTTTCTAATCATTTAATATTCCTATAACTTTTTGCCAAAAATAGTCATATAGAACTACAAAAAAGTATGTAGACTTTGATAAATGTTGTTTCTAAAAATATGATTAAAGGAATTCTCTTTACTCATAAATACCCGCTAGGGTCCTACCTGAAATCTCCAGTAGTAGTATATCCCTTTAATATTTTTAAAGATCTGTATATTTTAATGGGGTTAAGTTCAAATAGAGTAATAGTTACTTAACTAACATATTTTCATTCTTTAGTTTTCTGTTTCCCAAACTTGATGAACCACAGAGTTGCCTGTAGCTTCTATTAAAAATGTCCCAGACCCTTCCTCTGAGAATTTCTGTTTTTCACTCGATATTTCATGCTCAGGTCTATTCAGCAGATAGAAACCTCAGCTTGGCAAGGGGCAATTTGCTAAAAGTAGGGAGGGCAGTCAAGGGAGGTAACTGAACTTTGAATTTGCTTAGTTCTTTACAGTCCCCATAGTGCTTTTACATACAGGGCTTATTTGGTTTCCCTAACTTTTGAGGTTCTGACTTCTCACCATTGCTGCTTTGATGACAGTGGAATCATTCTCAATTCCACTCATAACCCTAGGCACATCTCCCGAAATTACACCCAGCATCATGGTTGCCAACTACTTTCCCATGCTTTTTAGCCACAGCGACACTTGCTATGGGTCCGCCTCCAGGGTTTCAATGGAATCACCAAGCTACCTGAGCAAACTTCTGTCTTTCCCCTTTCCACTCCACATAACTCATATTCTACTGTATGAACGGTATTGTCTCAACAAACTCTTTCTCTATCATCCATGCACTTTTGTTGGGGCTGCCCAATGACATGCAGACCCACCCCACCACCCACAGCAAGGCTGGACTTCATATTCCTCTCCAATGTCTTCCCTACCTTCCCTATCCTCCCTTAGCTACTCATCTACAGCACTCGGACACTTGAGGACCTTCCAAAGATTCATGGACATTTTTAAAGAAGTTGTATTTGTTTTCTAAGGCTATCGTGAAAACATTTCACAGACTGACTAAGCAACAGAACTTTATTTTCTCACAATTTGGAACGCTAGAAGTCTACGACCAAGGTGTCAGTAGGATCGTTTTCTTCTGATTGGCTTCTATATGGCCACTTTATCCTTGCGCTTTCATGGTCTTGCCCCATGTGTGTTTGTATCCTAATCTCTATTTTATAAGAACAGTGGTCATGTTAGATTAGGGCCACTCATATGACCTTGTTTTAACTTAATTACAACTTTGAAGGCCCTATCTCTAATACAGTCACGTTCTGAGATCTGAGGGCCAGGACTTCAAACATAGAAATTTGGGGTGGATGGGGACACACAGTTCAGCCCATTACACTACCTACTCAAAGAAATGGCTGGTCCACTCGCTAGCATGATTTACCTGCTTGCAGATGTGATGCCTGCTGGTCAGTGCCCCATACTTTCTGTGGAGTGTTCCATGACCGTTTGCTGACCTGACTCACCAGTCGGCTGACACTACTCACCCACTCTGACTGGGCGATCAACCTTCAAGCTAAAGAAGTCTCTGGCTTCTGAACCTCACAGTCTGCCGGGTGACATCACCTGCTGACATTACCTGGTGACATCACCTGCTTGCAAAGCTGCCTCACAACTAGGTACTTCACTCCTCAGAAATGACTGGGGCCACCTCTGCATCTTCCCTGGATCCAGCTGTGCCCACTTCCCCAGCTCCATGATTTCCTTTCTGCTCCTGCTGCCTGGTCTCCAGCAGCTAAATAGAGCTTTTCAGTCAGAACATCGCTTCCTATGGCTTAGCTGCTGAGCCCCCACAAATGATCTCTTCTCACCTTCAGAATGACTCTAGGCTCCTACCTCCGCCATTGAGGCCCCTCCTCATCTGACCCCTGAGTGTTCCTCAGACCTCAGTTCCCTCCACCTCACTGCCTCACAGGCATCGCACTGAGCACTATGGCCTCCTCCTTAGTTTCTTATTTCTCAAAGATATTATGAAGTTCTTTCCTGCTTCAGAGCCTTTGCCCTGAGCCACTGTTGAATCACCCTCCTCACAAACCTTTACACATCTCACTCCTTGCATTCCTTAAATCTCTGCTTACATAGAATTCATCTTGATAAATGAGGAATACAATTGTTAATAATTTCAAATGTTTTGAAAACTGAAATTTTGTAAAAACCAAATTATAGGATATAACTTATGCTAATTAATGTTCTTTTCAGGAAGTACCTTTAAGGCATCCTATAAAGATACTTATTTATCTAAATTTTTAAAGATACACAGGAAAGATAACATGTAATTTTCAAAAACCAATTCTTTTGTTTAAAGATCTGAATTATGAATTCTGCCAAAACTATGGGAGAATTAGTAAATCCTTTCAAGTTTCCATTATTTCCCTTGCAAAATGGAAAATTTTCCGTTTGCCATCCTCAAAATGATGTGTGACATACACATGGGACGAGCTCTTCATTTTTTTTTTCTGTTCATTTTTTTAATTACAAGTATATAGAGATACAGTTGAGGGGGAAACATTATCAAAACAATAGCTCAAATGAGAAAATACTTTGAGAAAGTGTTGAGCAAGTCAAACAAGAAAGGAATTTTATAGCTCAGCTGCATATTTCATGTTATATATATTTTAATATAGATAAATTTAGCTGTTAATAGAGAAATCTTTTTTTAAGAGAGAGAGGGACAACGAGAGAGAGAGAAAGAGAGAATCAATTTCTATTAAGTTCTCCATTGCTCCGACACTTTATTGTGTATGTAGTGCTGGGATTTGAACACGCGTCCTCGTGCATGCCAGGTAAGTGCCGTAACTGCTAAGCCACCTTCTTGTTATATTTGAACCTGAGACTTCAGGAGGGAGAGCTGGCCAACAATGTTACTGATCCTGATCCTTTATGTGGTATCTTTGTTGGAGTTTGTCCCAGCTTTGCTTTTCTTCCTTTTCTGATTTTTTTTTTTTTTTTTTGGTACCAAGGATTGAGCCCAGGAGTGCTTAACCACTGAACCATATCCTAAGCCCTTTTTATTTTTTATTTTGAGACAAGGCCCAGCTAAGTTGCTGAGGCTGGCCTCAAACTTACAATCCTCTTGCCTCAGCCTCCCAAGCCACTGGTATTACAGGGATGTGCCACCACATCAAGCTTCAGATTTTTACTTTTAGTTTATGTGACCCAAACCCATTCCAGAATATGGTGAAGTCTCATATAAATACATTTTAAAATAGCACTCCCCCTTTGTGTCCTTGAATCGTGCTGAAAAGATGCTTTTAGATGTTCAACAACTTAGAGCTGTTTTGTTAACCCTTTCTTTTCTTACTATCCTTTAAAGATGGAATCAATTTGCAAATAAAGAAGCAGAAAACATTAAAACAACCCGGAACATGAGTTTCTCCTCCTTCCACCTCATTCTCAACCCCTTTCTCCACCTCACAAAAAGACTTCAAAAAGAAGTCTTTTTGACTTCTCAGTATGTCTAGAATGCACCTAGAAGGAACCCAAAAATATATCTTCCCTTAGGTTGGTACTATATACACAATGACTATTTCTAAGGGTATTTAAGTTCACAAATAACTGCAGAAAGTTAAATCCAAAAAGGAGCTCAGAGATGATTGAATTCAACAATGCATTTTACATGTAAAAAGCTTTAATTACCTGCTTAATTCCAAATAATACGTGTGAATTACCTATTCCTTCCCTGAGGACATTATAAAGGAGTCAGGCTAGCTAGCTTCTTTGAATGGCTTTCTGAAGCACGTTAGTACACATCTTGGGTATTTTAGAAACTTTGTAAGTGGTGGAACCACCTTGTAATCTGAGAGTCTTCCACCCAAGCACATTCATGTTCACTTAGGGGCTAGACATAGGCTAGTCAATTAGTTGAACACAGAGATTTTTTTTTCTTCCACAAGATGCATTTTGAACCTCTGAAGCTTCCACAGTGTATTCTTTGTTCTCTAGTGAGTGAGGTGGGAAAAATGGGGTAGTCCATCCAAATCTGTTCATTCAGTACATGATTGAAAGTCTACTCTGTGCGTGACTCTGCTCACCCAAATAAGAATAGCAGGGTTTACTCCCTCAAGGACATTGTAGTCTAGGTATCCATTAGCTAACTAGACAGCTGTTACCATGCAAATGCCCGGATGGTGTGGCATTATCATGAATAAGTATATAAAGAGTTTCCTTAATAACACCACAGAGTGGCTTGGGTGAAAATGAAAGTGATTTCTCTTATTTCAGTAGTGGAGGAAAACAGACACATCAAATGTCACAGCTGGAAAGTACCTTAGAAAGTACCCGAAGTCCATCTCACTTGAGAATGTCCAGGTGAGGAGGTGAAGGCCCTGAGAGGGGCATGCTCATGATCATAGCCCATGACTGTCAGACCTGGGACCTCTGCCAGGGATTCCATCGCAAGTGCTGAGCTCCTTTCTCCTCCCTTCCCTTCCTCATAGCTACCTCTGTTTCTAAGCAGTAGTTCAGTGTTTTGTGGCAATTGTATGGAAACATCTAATGGTCAGGGCCAGAGGGCAGGCTTTAGGGGGTTCTCACCAATGCTAAGGCATCCCAGGAGCGCATAGGGCATGTTTTCTATTTCTATTCCCTATCAGGGTATTATTATTCATCTTCATGCAGCATTTAGGATAGAAGCTCTCTGAAGTTGCTTCCCAGGCAGTAGCTCACTCTGGTCCCAGTGTACCCCCTCCATTTGCTCTACAATAGTGTTCATGGAGTGCACTATTCAGGTGGACAGATGGACAAGAAAATACCACCAGCAACACTGTGACTAGCTGACACTCTTACTGTGGCCATACCCCAAGGCTGTAGAGTGTGCACAGAAAGAGCCAAGGGGTCACCAGTGACCTAATCTCCTTCCCCAACTCTCAAACAAGTGTTTTGGACCATGGTCCTCTTCTACTGTGCCCATGATGACAACTGATGTGCAGAGGTAACTGATAGCACGTGTCTTTGCCTCACATTTCTTTCTTTCTTGTGTGACCAGCCATATCCTAGGTCATGACCAGTTAACTGGACCTATTCACAATGGGAAGGAAGCACTAAAGATATGAGTTTCAGATGCTAAGAGGAAGATCCCTGTGCGGGAGCCACATAAGAGCCCTGTGCTAGAGATGTCTATCACACCCCCAGGTTTTAGCTCTTAGGCTAGGATGCAAGGGAGAGAGACATGAGAGCCAAGACATGCTGCCACATCACAGGACTTGACTGCTGGGTATTTTACCAAGAAAGTAGCATGATGGGCCCACTGATCACATTTAGGATATAAAATCAGGTTTGGCTCCTGGAGATCCACTGTAAAAACCAGGAACAAGTTTAGACCCTACACCAGAAGCAAGATTGACTTGGCATTGAGATTCAGAGTGCTAGAAAAGAGCTGATCAAACCTTCCTTCTTAATGTCAGTTTCAGCTCTGGAGAAGAGGTAAGGGGCCTGTCTACTGTAAAAGATAGGATGAGAGGTGGAAGACAAGGCTGACTGGGATATGATCAGAGATGCCTGATGCTGGGCAAGCCTTATCCTAACAATGGGCTGCTTCCATTGCCTCTGCCCTTGGTCAAACCAACACTGCCACTCCTCTGACCTTGAGTTGTCATTCTTATGAAATAGCCTAGTCTAGTCCCTGAGATTAGACCTACATATTTATGGACCATTAAACTGGAAAGAATTGGAAGAGCAGGAGGCATTTAGCAGTCACTGACCCATAGCAACTATTCGACAACTGTTTTGCCAGACAATATAATATACCAGTGGTCTTGGTGGTTGCCTACAGGGAGGTGAGTGAGACTGAGAGGGTGTCTTGAGGATGCACAGAGAATTATTTATATTCTTTCATGTCACTTGTATATTTCTTATTTTGTGACTTCATTTATATATTTCTTGATTAATTTGTGTGTGTGTGTGTGTGTTGCTTGGGAATTGAAACCAGGACATTGTGCTCAGTAGGCAAGCACTCTACCATGAACTACACCTTCAGCCCCTTTCTTGTGTAATTTAAAATAAAAAGTATATAAAATTATGTCTAAAAATAAAAATAAAATAATTGTTCATGAATTTCACCAGTTCACTTGGGTCCCCAGTAAATTGTTGCCTCCGTGGTCTTAGCAATAAGATCGTGAGGAGAGTGGATGTTAATCTATAGCACAGGTAAGGTAGCTCTTGCAGTCTGTGCCAATACAGTTGGAGTCACCAGCCATCCTCTGCCACCACCATGGTGTGCACAGTCTTAGGACAAAGTCAGGGAACTGCGAAATGCGGGACAGATTCCAGAACCTTCCCATATCTGTTTCCTCATCTTTAAAATGAGAGTCAGGGCAATGATATCAGGCCCAACTAGCTCACAATGTTCTTGTTTGTTTTGGGTTTTGTTTGGTTTTGCTTTTTCCTGGTTACTTGATATTTCCATGCAATGCAGCTCTGACATAGTGACTGGAGATTGAAACAAAATAAAGGGTCAAAGAAAGACATCGAATGACAGGAGCCAACGGGGAGGAGTTAACAAACTGATAAAATCACGTGGCCTCTTTGGAGAACTAAAACCAGGACCCAAATAAGATGATATCCAGCAAAAGAAAACTAGGGAACAACTTGTCAGAACAGCAGAAGAGAGGTCTCCACCCTGTTCTGTTATGTCCTTATGAATGTTAAATAGCCAAGGGAAAACACTGGAAATTTTTTTTTGCAATATTAATCTCTTCATCTTTGTAGAAGGCTCCATGGACAAAATATTATGAAAAGGTTCCCTAGTTTGCCAGTCATGTTATGAGAAAACATGTAGTTTCATAATTTCCCCCTTCCCTCTCTCCATAGAGGTAGGACCCAGAAAATGGCAGCCCAAAGGCTGGTGGATCCACACAGCAACCCCCAGTTCATACTTTTCCTGAGTTATAAAGACATGCATAGTCTTTGTATACTTACATAACTAACGCAGACCTGGCACATGTAAAAAAGAAAACAAAATTCTCCCACCATCCCACCCAGAGATACTGCTCATGGCAAATCCATGTGTGTGCATTTCTAAAAACCATGTTTTCTTTTCCATATATTAACAGGGTTTTTTCCATATGCATACATCAGGAAACAAAGAGCTATAAAGAGTCTCACCCCTGCAGTGCACACTGATAATCAGGCCAAATACTCTTCCTTCCAAAAGGTTCTGCTTCAATGGAGGCCACCTTGTAGAGGCTTTCTGTCCTTCACAGCGCAGGAGGCTCAGTTGATAAGATTGTTCCATGATATTCCTGAAAACATGTTCAGGTCATTTTCCTGGCTCTCCTCCTTGCTGGAGGTTGAATGTGCTAAACTCCATGCAGGGTTCGCCTTTCCGGCAAGACTCCTCCTCCAGGGGAGAGTCTGTACGTGTAGTGGGATGAACTTTCTACCTT